>JASDQU010738838.1:46930-71459 GCA_032191745.1 Picea mariana
CCCTAGCTCGGGGTTTCCTTGTTGTAGAGAAAATTGGTGCAACAATGCCTATGGTTGGGTAGAACTTTGCACATCTGCAGTCGATTGTGTGAAAATTTTATAAGTGTTATAATCACTATTGATTTAATGTTTCAATGTTTTTCTTAGCTGTTACATTTTACTCGATATTTTACGTTTTTGAATGTTGATATGTTTAAGATATAATCCACATTTACAATTTTAAAATTTAATGATAGTAAAATTATCCATTTTCATCATATTGTGAGTATGCATTCATATTAAAATGTTCTCATAGTTTTATTACATCGATTTTGTTTGTAGTGATGCACACAACATGGAATTTGGGTATGTCACATACTGATATCAGAGAGAACATTTGAACACTAGACCCATATGGAATAGAGACCAATGTCGATTTGACAAATTCATGGTATCACAGATTTAATATGAACTAAAGTTGGGGAAAATGGTAAAATGGGAGAGAAATCCCCAATTATCAGTGAAATTCTAATTTTTACTTAGTCTCCTGCCACAATATGACATCTTTACCACTAAGGTTATACACCACGAATCTAGCCTTTAGATTGCCTGGGTAGTTATAGATTTGAAAATACTTTCCCATGTTTAGAAGCCAAGCTTCTACTCCCTCCTCATACTCACCATCAAAATTGGGTGGTCTGATCTTTTTAAATTTACCAAATAGTTTGTTCTCGCACCACTTCCTTTTCTTAGTTTTGGGTATATTTTTTTGTAAGGTAATACTTTCAAGATTGTCCTCACTACTTCCTTCAGTCATTATTTCTATTTTATCAATGATTATTGGATTGTCTTTATTGTTGTATGATTCTTCATTGGAAAGTTCATGTTTAGCATTGCTGGACGTCTGACTTAGATTCTTGTTCTGTTCAGTTATATTTTTTAGTAGTATTTCATTCAATTCTTCATGTTCCTTACTTGCTTTGAGTAATTTTTCATTATATCCTTTGATGCTCTGTAATTCTTCTCTTATACTATGCAATATTTCCAAAAATCCTAGGAAGTTATCATGTGGTTGTTCACTATTTATCTCCATATACATATGTGGACCACTTGGTGTTTATTTTCAGAGGTATTCAACCATGACACTTTTTTTTCTTGATTCTGATATGTGAAAATATGATTGACGTAAATTATTTTTTCTTAATTATGAATTATGAATGTATATTTAAATCTTCTTTGAGAAACTAAACAGAGGTCGTTTTGAGCCCATAAGGCCTTAGTGTTTGAACCATGCTATGATACCATTTGTAGTGACGTCCACCAAATTTCCAATAATTTTTTATTTTTAAATTTCCAATAATACTATTTGCAATATTGTCATTTTTAAATCGAGAGTATGTTCATGTACTATCTCATAAAATGTATCTAAAACTTTCATGGTGATCCATGACAGGGTAAAGCTCTCTTACTTCAAACTCAAGTATGATTTTGAAGCTTGGTTTGATTGTTAACACCAACCGAACTTCGTTGTCAAGACAAATGGTAGTCCTCTTCTCCTTATTTATTATATTTTGTATTTATCAATAGATTTATTTGTATTCTAACGCACATCATTTATGATATCTATAGATGTGAAGCTCTCCTATGAGATCTTGGCATAATTGTGCAACTTATAGAAGTACTTGTTTCTTATTTTACCTTTCTTCAAATATTTTACAATAGTAGGTTCCAATTCTTAATTTTTTATTATAACAGAGTCATCCAACTCAATATTATAATACAATGCTAGGTGGTTATATTTACACATTGTAATCCATTTTCTTGTAATAAATAATATATTTCATATATAAGAGTTGTTGTAAAATCCATAAAAAATAATAATAATATATGAACATTCCATATATTAACAATATTATCCCCATTGGATATATATATATATATATATATATATATATATATATATATTAAAAACCTCTTACATGCTCCATAGATGCATACTTTTTGAGAATTCCATATGATCAAACTAAACTCATTTGGCTCACCTCTTGATGATAGGTCACAGTTGTAAACCATACATTAAACCTCATTCATAAAATTCCTTAACTCCATTTTGTAAGCCACCCACCTTGAATTGGGACTGAACTCAACGTTTCAGTTGAGTAGTGGCTTGGGTTGTCCAACTTGGAAAGTGTGAGACAAACCATGTTATTTTCCAATCGCATGATACGGTTATATACCAGTACTAACAACATTAAACATTTAATAATTAGTGTATTTTCAAGTTTCCTAGATGTTCCTCGAATTCCAAACTCATTGAGGGAAAAATCGTGAGTTTTCTCTCTGCTCTCGTCTTACACTACGAGGGTTTCGACCATCACGAAAGGAAACATGATTATAGAAACAATCAGGCACTTCTCTCCTCCCGGAGCTCACGACTCTCTCCTGAAAGGTTTAACATATTGAAACGTATTTTGTTATATATATATATTTCCTTTGATTATTATTTTTAGTAACGATTCCTTTTTCTCCATACACAAGTAAGGTTTTCCGGTTTGGTCTGTACCAATCCTGGCTATGGAAGTCATCTCGTAGTTCCCCTTAAGGTAATATGTATGATTAGAGATACATTGCTCACTCAGGCTTGGACTGATAACCACAAAGCTATTATATTGTTGTTATTTGATTTAGTCTAGATATTTTCTATCTTCTTATCAGTCCTGTCATAGGTATAGAGGGACTCTAGCAATTAATAAAGGTTGACTACATATTAGTTTGTTCTTTGACCGGAAAATTTTTCACAATACATATTGTTGGAGCTATGGAATTAAAAGCATATATTTTTATATATTAAAAAGTAACATATATGTACTGATTTGATTGGCTAAGAGATTGAAGGTCTTATTGCCAGCTTCGCTATTCCCAATGCAGTATATGGCAACATATCCAAAATTTTTCTAGTAGACAGTATGTTTTAATCATATATTTTTCCTGTATATTGCTTGAAGGTCGATTAATGCTACCATTAGTTCGAATGTTTGTATTAACATTTTCTACTACCCGAATATATCCGTCAGTTTTGATATGTACTAAGCATATTGAAATGTTTTCATATCCAAGCTTTGTATATTTCTTGAAATCTATTGACACTTATTTTGAGATGCCTGAATAGGCTTGACAACGTAAATGTTTACATGATGTAACATTCTCCAACACCCCAGACAACTTAAATGTTTTCATACTGCGATGTCCTTAGACATCCTGAGAGTCTTAAATGTTTATGTAAATACGGTTCTTGGAGTACATGCCAATTCAATAGCCATTGTATGTTTCATCCTTGTTCTGCCATTGAAGCTATATACATTGTTTATTGGTTCCATGATTGCTTCTTTTTTGTTGGTTTATCGGGTGCTACCATTGTATGTTTCTTCCTCATAATAGTTGAAGATAAATACATTGTTTACTGGTTCGGTGAGTGGTTCTTCTTCGTTGATTTCTCGATTGTTGTTTTTTGTTGTTTTGCTCGCAATTCGACCTGCGCTTCTGCTGCAATTCATTGTTTCAGAGTAAGTTTCGATGCCATAGTTTCATTTTGTATTCCTTGTTTGTTGTTCAGTGTTTGTAGTTTGCAAGTAAGAATATTTGTTTATTTGTAGTCGCATGTTCATTGTATGTTTCCGGTTCCTTTTCTACTTTGGTTGCAATTTGGTAATCGTTGGAGATACATATGTTGTTCCCTGGGTCGATGGATTTTTTTGGTTCATTGGTTCCTGGGTTGCTGGTTTTGTTTGTTTGCCTGGGGTTTGCACTTTAGTGCCCTGGGGGTGTAGTTCGGCCTCTTCGTGCTTTATCGTTGGTTTGGTCCTTTCTGGTTTCTTTTCTTTGATTCGGCCTTACAGGGTTGGGGTGCAGCGACGATGGTTGGAGATTTTTTTTTTTGGCAGGGGGGGATTGTTATTGTTTTTTGAGGGTGCTTTACAGTGTTCAGCCCCTGCACCCACCAGTCAATCTGCAGTTGTGTTATTTTCCATTTTTTTAGAGGTCGTTATATGTATTTCTGTGAGATTTTCCTGGTTCTTGAGTCCTCCCATGAAAGAAAATAGTTTCATACACAATTGTTGGAGGATTACATGTGAAGTTACAATATCCGTTGTTTTTTTGTTGGGATAAAGCATACGTATGCAGCCTACATTTATAGACCATGTATGGTCAGATGTGTGGATATGACATGACATTTTCTTTCTTCTTTACATAGACCGGTGTGTGCACGATACAATTTGTGTTGTGTTTGAGATATGATATGTGCAACAAAGATTCTTCAAGATTATATTTTCATGTCTGGAAGCATGTCTGGGTAGTTTTCCACGGAAAACTGAGAACTTGTAATGTGGGCACAATAGTCTGTGTAGAGGTTAAAGAACATGGTTAAAGGGCATATATGGATGAATAGCTAGGGAAAACCAGAAATCATTTAGTTGTGGCCATGCAATTGCATGATATTTTTTGCCTTGTAATATATTTTGGCCAGGGAAAAAAGAACTAGACATTTACACCTATGGATATAGAAGAGAAAAGGTTCATGTTTCTTCCTTTGTAAACTGTTCATTGAGTCAGTTTTGTTGTATGTACATATTTCTTGTTCTCCAGTGGATACGAAATTCCATTAATGTACATTGAATTTTGTGGGTTCCCATATTGAAACAAACACAGTAGCAAGAGAAAAGAAGAGAGTCTTGACTACATCGGCTGAAGAGGATATAGAAAGGTGCATGCTTGTACTTTTGTTTCATATTGTGTTGTTTTATATTTCATTTATGGTCTGTATATGTGTTAAACTAGTTGTGTGCCTTCCTACATGGTAAGTTTTTTTGGTTACATTCGTTCCTTCCTGCATACTAAGCTAGTTTATGTCCATTGTGTTTCCGCTGCATTTAAAGAATTAGAATCGCTGGACAAGACAAAGGATTCTTTGGCAGGTAAATAGACCTTTTTATTTTTCTTTTAAATGTCTATTTTCATACTAACTTGCCTTCATCTCGATTGCATCTTCGGCGTTGTTGCCTTGGAAAAAATAGGTTGCTTGGATAGGGAGATGAATTCTTCTGTGCAACAGTAGAGGGTTCTGTGGTGCAATCTTCTAAAAGGTATACCAAGTGTGTCGATAAATTAAATATACAAACCCGGAGGGAGCATATAATATTAAACTTGAAAACGATGAATTCACAGTAATGGGCCTTTCTGCGCTCCTTGTTTCTACTTTTTCCATTTTTTATTATCCCTTTTGTTTTCTAATTCATCTGTTTAGTGTGGTTTCCAAAAATTCCCTCGTACATCGGTTGGCGGACTAACAGACTGACATATGTGGTCCTGCTTCTACCTTATTCCATAGTTACCCACTTTGTCGATTGCGGCTGCCAGGTTGGCAGGTTGAAAATTGCTCCCCTGGCTTTCGGGTGTCTGCGAGATGTAGGTTGTCCATGGTGACTGGCGGTCACTCCCCATTTACTGTTAAACATTTCTCCAGTTAAAAAATTAAGATGCATACATTTTTACGGTTATTTGGTCCTTCCGATGGATAATATACAATGCATATATTTGTTTACTCCCGATGTTCATCTACACATGCATGCATTAGAAAAAGTTGGACTAGTGAGACGGCCATGAGCAATCAGTCATCCCAGACATCAGCAGACCAACAAGGCCAAAGGTAAAGATGCATAAATTGTGCTCTTACTATGTTTACTAAAAAATATTCATGGGCTATATATTCATCTATGGCATGGCGGATATGCTGATGCCATTTGAAATACATGGTTTCTAGCTCATAAGAAGTATCAACAAGTACAAGTGAAACGTCGAATGTGTTGCATGTTCTGCAGACCAAGAGGTGTAGTTGCAAAACTGTGGCTCCATAGTTCATCAATACTATTCATGTACTTGTAGCACACTACCATTCACTTTAGTTTTATTGTTCAAAAAATTTCATCAGGTCTAGAGTTGTGACATCCAAAGTACTGTCAATAGAGGGCTTGAACAACTACCAAACTAGACAACTGTTCGTCAGGGACATAATGGTTGTCTATACCACCTACTTGGAAAAGGACAAAAAAACTAGATCCATTATGCGTGCTGATATGACAGACAAAGATGCCATGATGACAGTCACACGGACTGTTCCTCCACAACTTGTCCAAAAAGATGCAGAAAAGATATTGCTGTGTAATGGGATATCCATTACAAATTTTAATGTATTGCCCAAAATAGAATATGACCGTGGTGATTGCGATCAAATTATTTTTCTCAAAGAAACAAGTATTGTGGAAAAAATTCCTGCTATTTGTTTAGAATATCGCTTCCTCCCAGAATCGACTATTAGGCAGCTTGCATAGAGCACTGATATTTACCCAATCGAAACCATTGGGGCTTCTATGACACTGGTGAGAAAATTTGGGTTGCAACACATTCTTCATATAAAGGATGGAGAGTCAGACAACGACAAGGAAATGGTACTGCTTTTCATATTCAGTTTTGTTCTTAACTTTCGTGTCTGCATATATGTCGAATAAGTTACACAAATATTGCACTGTTCCATGTTGCAGCTACAATTGTTTGATACGTATTCAAATTTGTTTTCGTCAATGGAACAAAAATTGCATAGAGGACAGATTCCACTTGTGTTGTTCGAAAATATAACAAAGAAAAAGGATGCTAGAGAAAGGATCTTTTGGACAACCCACGCAACGTTTGTAACAGAGTTGCGAGAAGATATAGTAGAGGATCTAGAGAAATTGGCTAGCTCTACAATTGTTGTGCGTATACATCCACAAAATCATCCTCACTTTTCTTATAGAAATATCCTTCATCAAATTTCTGCACCTGTTTACTTTTTCTTTTTTGTTTTACAGGGAAGGGGGGGATGCAATTGTGTATTATATTGTTCAATGTATTAATCCCTTTGCTTGCATTTCCAGGTTGAAGGTATTTTAGTTGCAGCCAATGTGTACTTGACCCCCTTTGAGCCTGTATGTGAAAAATACCATTCCGCTACTTCTACTTCCGCTTTGATAAGTGATCATACGATTGATTGTCTGCGATGTGATGAAAAATGTCGATATATTTATGGACATTGCCTCAATGGTGTTATCCGAACCGTGGGAAACACAACTGTGCATTGTTCGGTTAGGCAACCTCTGTTACAAAATGTGCTTCCTGAATTAGCAGATTTTTCGTATGAAACGTGTTTACACAAAAAGGAAAGCAATGTCTATATGTTGTGGCAGCTTTGGATATAGAGAAAATTCACCTTAAATGAGGACAATGCAATTTTGCATATCGGCTGAAGAAGGGAAAAAAAAAAATTAAATCAAACTTTGGGAGAAAACGAAAATACCTCATGTCTCTCTGTAATATTTTTTCAACATATATATGACTGTTCATTTCAAGAGAAAAGGAATGCGCCGATGTCTTTTCTTTGTATATCAAATTGTTTGGTGCAAAGGTCGATGGGTTCTACTCAATGGAACCTTCTAGGAACTTTTTTTTGGGTTGTTTAAACTATGGTTGGTTCTTGGTTATTTGGTTTGTATGTCAATTTGTATACCGTGGAACTCCAACTTTTCTTTGGAGGACATGGAACAATATATTTGAATTTTTTTGACTAGCTGGCACGCAGATCCGCTTGATAATTTCTATGGCGCTGTGACACAAATGTACTATGTGACTTGTTTTGGCAAATTTCCTTCATCGATGAAATTGGTCAAATTATTGTTGTGAAATAATTTGAAATCAACGAATATATAGTGTGCGAAGTGAAACTGTCCTATCATACCAACAAGAGGCTCTTAAAATTCAAATTGATCATTGTTTTCACAATTTTTTCTTATTCGATGAACTTGGTAAAATTAATACCCTAGAATAATTTGAAATCAATGAATATATACTATGCGGATTACAGTTGTGCTATCATATGAACAAGAGGGCCTTAAACTTCAAATTGGTCCTTGTTATGCTTGTGGTGATATAATTTTACAAAAAAAATCTTTTGTTTCCTTCATTTTTTTAAAAATAAATGATTTAACATCCTTTAATAATTTAATGTAATTCACTTGTACAATAACAATAGTTAATATTAATATTTTAGTATCTGAAAATAATGCTTTTAGCTGAAGTTAGATAGGATGAGAATTGTTAAACAATTGCAATCTTGAACCCGCCAGATGTGGAATCCACAAGTCCACCTGTCAATTTGTATATCGCAGAAGTTTGGGTGATATTTGCCAGACACCGAACAAAAGAAGTTCAAATTTCAGCCCGCCAGGCCAAGAACCCGTGATCCAAAAAGTGCCCAAGTATGGAACGAAGGATCCGCATATGCTCTATAAAATATCTTGTCCATACTTTCTAAAAGTACATGTTTACTATGTATTTCTCGTTTGTTGAAAAACTTTTATATCAGTCACCCGACCAGATTGTACAAAATTTCTCGTTTAATTAAATTCTGCAATAGAAAAAATTATTATTAATAATTTAATATTGAAAATCATGTTTTTAGATATGTTAGATAGTTGATAGAGATTAGTATCTATAAACAATGACAAACTTGAACCCGCCAGCCCTCAAGTACATCTATCAATCTGTATATCAAGGAACTCCGAAGGATATTCAGAGGAGAAAGAACAATGAAAACTGCAATGTTGAGCGATGCAACCCACAGGTCCATTTGTGAATTTGTAAATCACAGAGATGTGTCTAGTGTTTGTACAACGCGGAACAATAGGGTCCCAATTTTCATCCCGCGATCCCCACAGACCCAATAAAAAAAATCATTAGATATGAAATTCATACCAGATCGCCATGGGACAATAAAATTGCAATGTTTAGCCAACCAGCCCGAGTCCACTTGTCCACTTGTATGTCGCAAAAGTCTGGGTACTATTTGTAGGAGACAAAACTGCCTAGGTACGGAATGAGCGATCCGCATATGTTGTATAAAATCTCATTCGATAGTTTATATAGAGACAATGTCCACAAGTTCACGTGTCAACTTGTATATCACGGAAGTTTAGGTGCTATTTGTAGGACACAGAACAATAGATACCTAATTTTCAGCCTACCAGGTCGTGAACCCGCGATTCAAAAAGTGACCAAGTATGGAATGAGGGATCTGCATAAGTTCTAGAGAAATGTTTTTGTATAGTGCAGAACAACAGATGCCCAATTTCCAGTCCACCATCCCCATACTTTATTTAGAGACTATGTCCACAAGTCCGTGTGTCAATTTGTATATCGCGGAAGTCTAGGTGCTATTTTTGGGACATGGAACAATAGATGCTTAATTTTCAGCCTGCCAGGCTGCGAACTAGCAATCCAAAAAGTGTCAAAGTATGGAATGAGGGATCCACATATGTTCTATAGGAATGTGTTTGTAAAGCATAGAACAATAGATGCTCAATTTCCAACTCGACATCCCCAGATCCCCCGATAAAAAAAATGCTAAATTTGAAATTCACACGGGATCGCTACGGGACAATAAAAGTGCAATGTTCAGTTAGCCATATCAAGTCCACCAATAAATTTATATATCGCAAAAGTCAGAGTGTTATTTGTAGGAGACAAAACAATAGAGACTCTATTTTTGGTCCGCCAACCCGCGAACCCGCGATCCAAAAACTGCTTAAGTATGGAATGAGCGATCCGCATATGCTGTATAAAATCTCATTCCATACTTTATATAGAGACTATGTCGAAAATTTTGCATGTCAATTTGTATATCTTGGAAGTCTAGGTGTTATTTGTAGGACATAGAACAATAGATACTTAATTTTCAGCCCACCAGGTCCCGAACCCATGATCCAAAAAGTGTTCAAGTATGGAATGAGGGATCCTTATATGTTCTAAAACACTATCAATTTTTATATCGCACAAGTATGGGTGCTATTTGTAGGAAATGAAACAATAAAGACTCTTTTTTTAGCCCACCATGTTGTGAGCCTGTGATCCAAAAAATGCTCAAGTATGGAATGAGGGGTCCGCATATGCTGTATAAAATCTCATTCCATACTTTATATAGACTATGTCCACAAGTCCGTGTGTGAATTTATATATCGTGGAAGTCTAGGTGGTATTTGTAGGACACAAAAGTCTAGGTGGTATTTGTAGTACACAGAACAATAGATACTTAATTTTCAGCCTGCTAGGTCACGAATCCACGATCCAAAAAGTACCCAAGTATGGAATAAGGGATCCGCATATGTTCTAGAACACTATCAATTTGTATATCACACAAGTCTAGGTGCTATTTGCAGGAGACATAACAATAGAGACTCTCTTTTCGGCCTGCGAGACCGCTATCCAAAAATTGCCTAAGTATGGAATGAGGGATCCACATATGCTATATAAAATCTCATCCCATACTTTATATAGAAATTGTCCACAAGTCCGCGTGTGAATTTGTATATCGTGGAACTGTAGGTGCTATTTGTAGGATAAGGAATAATATATACTTAATTTTCAGCCTGCCAGGCCACGAACCCGCGATCAAATGCAATGTTCAGCCAAGCATCCTGGAGGTCCTCCTGTCAATTTGTATACCACGAAAATCGGGTTTCTATTTGTAGGACACAAAACAATAGGGACTCTTTTTTTAGCACGCGATGCCGCCAACCCACGATCAAAACACTACCTAAGTATGGAATGACTCTATTTTATATGGCTCATTTGTCGAAATAATTTTATATCACTCGGCCGACCAGATTGTGCAAAATTTCTCGTATAATTAAATTCAATAATTTAGCACATTTCAGGCTCTGAATTTGTATATCACGGAATTGACACTGCTATTTGTAGAGCGCAGAATAATAGATGCCCAATTTTTTGCCTGCTAGTGTGAGAACCCCCGATCCAAAAAAGTGGCTAATTATGGAATTAATACGGAATCACTAAGAAAAAAAAATGCAATGTTGAACCAATCAACCTGCAAGTCCGCCTATCAATTTGTATATCGTGGAAGTGTAGGTGCTATTTGTAGTACACAGAACAATAGAGGCTCAATTTTTAGCCGACCAGGCTGAGAACCATCGGTCGTTCACATGCCCTGGGTATATCTTCCCCCGATCGCTTTTCATACTTTGGTATTTCTTGAAATCGGTTTCTCCATTGTCATTGCCTTCATACTTGTTTCTAGATACACAATAATTAAGATTTAATGCTAGTAGCCATCCTGCAGCAACCGTTAAAATTGTCATTAATGTCCAAAATTCTGGAGAAGATTTGTCATTAGTACGAATTAAACTAAGATTTGCCCAGAAGCATGTTATCCTTTCCAGTATTCATTTCAAAGGCCACACAATATTTTTTTGTGTGCGCCGACGGGTTGGTGCTTTTAAAATTTTTATGATTCTTAATCTATTTTCGCTGTCACCGCCACGTTCACACTTTTCTCTAATTGTGCAATTAGTGAGTTGTGATGGTCACAGCTCATTCTGCGCGAACCCTGGAAATTGTCACTGATCAGTGAAAGGCTCAAGGAGATATTCCATTGATAGACATTAAACCATAATTTGGGGAGGCTTATATTATCCCTCCCTGATTTTCATTTCAAACATCATCTCGACCAAAAGAAAATTCTAAATAACTTCTGGCAGTGGTTCTCTCCACACAGAGTAAACACATTGGGGCATAATGGCCAGAGGTTCCACTATTCCAGGCATATTGTTACTATTCATCTCCCTCCTCCCAGTAGCAAAAAACGAGATGGTCCCTTGGTACACCGAGAGATATATTTCAAGCCAAAAAATTCCATCGCAACCCTGGCTCGTCAGAGAACTTGCCCAGTTGCAATCATTGCTATCGCATAAGTTGATGCCATGAATTCCAAGCTGGAAGAAGATGATCTGATGGACGATGATACAACAATGGATGATGGCAATGTAGAGAATCTTCCCACTCCTGCACCCAAATTGAAATCAACCATAACGAACAGACCTTCCCGGCTCGGTGATCGCAGTCATGACAACACCAAAAGGAGTTTTAGAAAAGAAACTAATGGTGAACGCAACAACCACTTTGCATCACGAAAGTAGGAATTCCAGAGTTCCAAATTAGTTTGTTCTAGAGAATCTTCCCACTCCTGCACCCAAATTGAAATCAACCATAACGAACAGACCTTCCCGGCTCGGTGATCACAGTCATGACAACACCAAAAGGATTTTTAGAAAAGAAACTAATGGTGAACGCAACAACCACTTTGCATCACGAAAGTAGGAATTCCAGAGTTCCAAATTAGTTTGTTCTTGGCGGAAGAGTTTCAGTGTAAATAAATGATTAAGCTTTAATGCTAACATCCCATAATGAAATAAATTTAATACTTGAGTTAATATGTTGCACTGATGGTAGAATGTATAAAGAACACAGTTACACGCACACGCTCCAATAAAATCTAATCTTCCACAAAGCATTTTCTGGCAATTAGTAGAAAAGGAAATTTAGTGGTTAACTTGATATGTTATAGTCATGGAATAATGTATCAAGAACATAGCTGCAGGAATACGTTGCAATAAAATGTAATATTCAACAATGCATTTGCTGACAATTAGTAGATCATGGTTTTGCAACGGTGGCGCTCTTTTGAAACCAATTCGCTCTTATGAAAACTACCTTTCGCCTCTCTATTTTCCCACTCTTTTATTCCCTCTAGTTTCTCTTCCTGGTTACTTAGTCATTTTTTTCCCGACAATGCATTGGTCCGCAGCTTCGCGGATTCATGCGTTTGCATTTCCAACAACCGCTTCCCCTTTATTTAAATTGATCGTCTGCTATTCCCTATCCCACTATTGGCACCTAGAGTTTTTCCATATACAAATTGACAGGAAGACTTGCGCGTTGGTCGGGTCAAAATTGCAATTCTACTTTTTCATGACCTCCAAACAAAATTCGGAGATCCGGTATATACAAATTGACATATATTCAAAATTGCAAGCGTTCTTAGATCATACGCTTTTCTGTATTACAGTTCACCTATCATGCCCTTTTCTGTGCTGCACATTTTTGCACTGAAAACTTTCGAGAAATACAATTTAACCGTCGGGTCCTCACATATTTAGTGGAACTATTATCACCCCATTTTGAACCCATCTGTCCTCTTTCCATACTTCACCACTTTTTTGAATTTCTTTGGCGAATCATTGGTTTTGGCGGGTTGAATAAATATTCAGTTCGTAGTCATTGTTTCATGTATCCGCGCCCCTTTGCAATTAACAGTTGGCAATTATATATAAGAACTTATTGCCATGTATGCAATTAGAAATTTCCCTGTTCCATTCTTAGCCACTTTTGTGGAATTCTGCAAATATACAAATCGGCCACTCAACTGCCCCATCATGATCTCTTTCGTTTTACACATTTTGCACTCAAAAAATTTGAAACATGAAATTTCATTGTGCAACACTCGGTTGTCCTGACTATCCCCGTAACCCTTTTTTCAATCCCGTCCGACCACTTTTCATAGCTTTCCATTCTTTCCTTGCTCTCTACCCTCTCTGTCACCTTCACACTTGTCTATAATAAAAGAAAATAAAAAGTTATAAGTAATTTTAGAAGTAGGGTTGTCTAGGATGGGGAATGGTTCCACTAAAAAAATGATGATAAATAAGTGATATATACTACTGTGAGTAGGGAGATGAGAGGAAGCCAAGTGGATAGATGGAAAATAAGGTTTTTGAGAAGTGGGGTGGTTACACGTGAAAACAAAAGGATTAAAAATGATAGGTACCACAATGACCATGGAGAAGAGAGGAATACAATGGAATAGGTTCTAAATAAAGGTGTTAGATGGATATTGAAGTGAAGAAATGCCCTAATTGTTAATAGGAAAAATTATGTAGGAATTTCGCAACCCAAAAGAAAGAGGAAGGGTTGCATGAAAAGATATCCATTATGTTTGTTTTATGTTCTATTTCGTTACAAAAGGTTAGGGTTTTCAGGGTTCCTACATACAAGGTTTTTCCCTATGTTATATCTCATAGATGTATGTTTGCGGTCAAACAATAGTACTCAGAAAAATATCTAAGGGAACCAACTATGGATGCTCGACTGTACCTTACCTTATTACTCCCCCTTAGTCACTGGTTTTTTCAGACTGCCCTTGAATTCATCGCCTGCAGATTTATAGAATTATATGGTAAGTGAACAACAATGTAATGATAATCGCCCCTAGTGTATAGCCTGTGAGGTATTCCTTTCTTCCAAAAGGTAAATTGGATTTCTGTTATTTAATTAATAATGTCTTTAATTAATATTATCCTTAATTAATATTATCTTTTATTTTAGTTTTTTTTTTTATTGTTCTATCATGATATGTGGTGCATTGAAATACACATGATCTACCATAGTGTAGATTGTCCTTATTATTCTGAATGAGTGAAGTATATAAACCTTATATAATTTTAATTTGGCATCCTTGTATGGCTATGAAATGGTTAAGGTTGATTGGTTAGTATATTTAGAGTCAAGAAGTGTTTCCATTATCAATTCTAGTGGGACGGGAATTTAGGTAAAGGTCGATAAGATGTACTTAATCTACTTCTGGGGGCATTGTTATATATATCTAACATGATCTTTAGATATCGACTTTAAAACAAAAAACTTATAACAATAAAAATAGTTTAAGGCAAATTGAATTAAGATGGAACCCTGGGCACGTTATAATTTAAACTTGCGCAATGAATTTCTTTAAGACTAATTTTATTATATCGTGATGTCATTATGCACTTTAGACCTACGAAGTCGGGCTTGAAATGGAGGTTGAATGGACTGTGTTAATTACCTTACTGGCTATTTTAATTGTCTTGTCTTGTAATTGATTTCCTTGCGCCATGAATTAATTGATATTTATTGTGCATCATGATATGTAGGGAAGGTCATGGGCGTAGTTACTTCATCAACCAAAAAAATTGTTAGCCACAGTTGAGTTAAATGAATGAATAAGTCCGCGCCTTGAAGTAAAGTAGATGACTACCTTTTCTTATTGAATTAAAATAAGGTTGATTTCATTTTGCACGCACTTATGTCATTCCATGATGGATTTATAAATCAAATTCTCTTGCACCATGGGATTCTTGTGATGTGTGTTGACTCATAGAAATTTATCGCGCAAGCGATCGTCGTTGATGTTTGTTTATTTAGCATATTTAGTTTTGGTCTGGATTGTGTTAGTGGGATGTAGACACCTCCATGTTCCTTAGAACAGTCGCCATCCCTGAGACCTTAAATGGTTAAAATTGATGGGAACCTGGGCTTGAGCGTTGCTTATGTGTCTTGGAGGTCCTAACCATTGCAGGGTAGGACGGGCGGGTAGTCAATCTTTTTATTTGTCAGTTGATCGTTGTTCTTTACTGGCAGATGTTGATGTGCATCTTAGATCCTTATGTTGATATCACAGTTGCATTGCCCATGATTTGTCATCATGTGACGGCGCAGGGTATAATGTCTTGTTACCCTTGTACACATGCACACACAAAAAAAAATTACACTTGTTATAAGAGGTTTGTCAGTGTAACGAGGAGGTTTGTTACAGAGATGAGAAAATCCATAAAGACAGTGATGTATAAGGTTTGCATGAAAGTGAGATCTGGGTGGAAAGGAAATCTCCAAAAAAAAACCATATCTTAAAGAGTAGGGAATATGGAGTATGAGGGAAGCTACAAAATCTAATGCTAAAATATATATAAACTTAAATGATAGTCTCTAATATTACTTGACAAGAGTTGTGACCTATCAAACTAGAAAAAAATATCTTAAAGACAGAAATGCACAACTTGAAGTAATATAACCCATCGATAAAAAAGAAATAATAAATAAAATCAAGAGCCTCAAGTAAAAATTGATTCATATTATTCACCCTAGCTAATATCCTTATATATATTAATAATGAGCCCACAAAATGATGAACAAAACCTAATGGACAAGAAAAATGTTAATAAAATATAATGCAACTCAAACTTTGAAAATGTGAAAATAAGTAACTAAATGCTCACACAGTAAGTAAATGGTAACTAAATTTATTATAAAAAAGGGTAGTACTCTCTTAAGAGATAGACACTATTTTGGGTGCACCCTGCATGGGAAGTATTCATTCAAGTTTTATTTGTCACAATAAACATTAACATCTTTTTAAGATAAAACCTACAACATTTCAAATTGAGAATGCTCTCATTGATTTTGATTAAATGACATTTAATTGATGTTAATACTAAACCTTAGATGTCTAAGACAATAAATCAACATTGATTATACTCTTAATCAAAATTTAAGTTGAACATTTAATGCATATTTTGACATTTGATACAACAAATAAATTTAACGTAATACCATAAAACTAAGATCTAAGTTTTCTCAACATGAAAATAATAAAATTGTTTGTACGTATAATTGGTGACTATAACTATCACTCTCCATTACACTCTTTCCCTTGAGTTAATATGTGACATCATGGAATTAATTAAAAAACATTCCATAAATTTATGAAGAATTAGGTTAAACTATTACAACAACATGTAAATACAACAAATAAAATTAATTTATTTTGGAGAATGATTTAGAAAAGGTATATGAGTGAGGAGTTAATTTATCATAAGAATAAATTGAAATGTTATAAATGTTAAATGTATTTGAAATACATGTATATGCAATTTCTTCAATAGGTGGGATGCGTTTCAAAATGTATGGGAAATGTAAGTCTCTTAATTAGTTAGGTAGGAATGTATGTGTTTTAAAATCCATGGAAGAGGTTAAATTATTAAGGAAAACTTATAAATAGAAAAATTAAATTAATTTGTTTTGGAAAATGATTTATAAAAGGTATGTGAGTGATGAAGTAATTTATCATTAAATTGAAATGTTATAAATGTTAAATGAATTTGAAATTTGTCACACATATTATGAACATAACAAAAGTTCTTCCCATGACTCATAGGTTGAAATTTGACTAGATAAATGTAAATCCCTTAAGTAGATGGGATGTGTTTCAAAATGTATAGGCAAATGTAAATCTCTTAATTAAGTAGGTGTGATTGTATATGTTTCAAAATGCATGGAATAATGTAGTGATAAAGAATTCAGCCAAAACATAATTAAAACACAATTTAGGAATAATGTTTACATAATTATGTTATAATAAGTCAATGGTTGGTTGTAAATCGTAACCTAGAATAATAAGATTAAAATAACTTGATTAATAAGTTTCCATGAATTAAATATAAACAAAACTTCAAACAAACATAGACATAAAAAATGTGAAACCCTAATTAAAGTATATAACTTAATGTTATCTTAGCCGTGATGATCATAAATTGAGTGTGAGACATGAACTTCGAACAAAAGGCATGTCTTCACAATTTCCTATATGAGGAATGAACATGTATAACCTTTAAGCTACAAATGGGAACATCATATTTGTGGACATAAAAAATGACTGTAGAGTAGGTGAAAATATACTTAAAAGAATATGGTGAATTAATTATAGATGTTGGTAGAAGAAGATTGTTCTTGGATGGTGGATATGAAGAGTGGTTAACAAAAGAATCGAAAATTGTCGTCATAATAACGTTAAAGTGATATTTTTGTATTTTGCATGATAAGTGTTATGGAGAGAAAGTGGATTTGTAGCCAATGTTTATATGTAATAGTTTGTAGTCAATGTTGAGAAAGTGGATTTGTAACCAATGTTTATATGTAATAGTTTATGTAATAGTTTGTAGTCAATGTTTATACATGTAATAGTTTGTAGTCAATGTTTATACATGTAATAGATAAGTGGGATTTAACTTGAATTGCACAATAGGAATATAAAATTTCACTACTATGATTCAAAGGACGTCTTTCTATTTAAAAAAAATCAAATGATTTCTAAGAGTGACATATAAACATTGAATTATACAAATGATTACTATGGAATTATACAAATGATTTTTACCAGTCACATATAATCATGGAGTTATATAGGGAAATGTGAAATTTTTAAGGTAAGTGGTTAATCCTTATGAAATTGAAAGTTGTGGAATTAAAGCTTTTCTAGATAATGAGTAATTACAGAAAATGTAATGTTGTATCATTGTAACAACCTTTTCATTACGACTACAAGAGAAGCATAAGTGAGAAATTTTTTTTTTTTTTTTAAGGGCTAAGAGGCAAGAAGGGGATGACAACAACAAGTTTACCACACCATAGATGACAAAGAGAAGCATTCAACCCAGGCAACAGACAACTATGACACCATGCACAGGCACAAAGGTGACTGGCCAAAACATGCATAGAATAACAAGCAGGAACGACTACCCTCCCGACACAACACGACCACGCCTACAAGCTAAGGGAGAACATCCCCATCCCAACACATTGGAATAGACAAACAAGACGAGAACCTCAAGGCATGAGAACCCAATGCCTGAAGGCGTTCAACCCATGCACCAAAAGCAACTTGCAACGCTCGACAACACTCACACAAAATGCACCAACTCTGGCAAAGTTTACATTCGCTACTATCCCATAGGGTGTGCCACAATCCCCTCATCAAGATTCATGTCGTTCCTGGGTAATATATGCATCAATAACCTTAGCACAAACTTGAGCTATCTGGACTGAGGACTCTAGATAATCTGATGCACTAGAAGTCGAATATCGATAGGAAGACCACACCCATACCCCAACAACAAGTCAACGCAATGCCAGAGGACAACAATAAGGGATGACACCAGCCAATACCCGACATCATCAATGCCCCAACCATTCTTCCATTCTAAACTAGTTAATGATTACAATCTAACTTAACCTCGGTTCCCGTTCTAAAAGAGCATGTATAAATTACAATAGCCATTGAATCACCCTCTAATAAAACATTCAATAAAAACATATTAGCGAGTCAAATCAATCAACACCAAAACTATGACGACAATTGCAATCTAAAATGACAAGTCTAGTTTAAGTTTGTCTAAGGCTGTCTATTCATTTAAAAGTTGCCTAAGAATATTAAAGGTTGTTCTAAATAACTATTGTAGTTAATAAACTATCGACGACCTTTTCCATGTAAAAATTGACTCAATTATTTTTAAATAAAATATATTTTTATTTATATACTGTCACCCAAGGGCAATTCAGTCTATGCTATATGGATATGGCAGTGGAATTATCAATGAAATTCATCAAGGATAAATATTACATCGTCGAATATACATCACGAGGCTGGAAAAACATTACACCATTATTACACAAAAATGTTGTCACACAACAATATCAGTCATAAGTAATTAAAAATGTTGTCACACTAAATGTTGTGGTTGTCAACAACATAGGCATGAATGCTGAGTACAACATTTGTTGTCAAACTAAAAGGGAGCTGGGTGAAAATGTCTTCCCTTACATATGTCAGTCATTAAAATAAAGCTGATATTAAAAGCACGCAGTCGACTAAATTTTAGAACTGCCAAGAAGTAAAGTACACCCCAAGAAAACACAGGTGTCACCTCCAACAGGCACGCATCAACTGCTAGCGCACCATATGATTAAGGATACACATTGATATGGTCCAAAAACATTATGGTATGCTGAGACAAATGGGCACACCCAAAATTTTCATTAACTACGGACGTAGGCTCATTATCCTGGAAGAAAAGAGCTCAGGGAAGGGCAACCTCAAGGTAATACAGAAATCAGGAAGCCATGCAGCAAAGGTATTAGAAGGAAGTTAAGTTGGGAGTTATCGCAGGAAACAATTAAGGCAAATAGTGTCCATTCAACAACAAAACACTGTCATCAGTTAATGGCAAAATCATGGTCATGTACAAAAAACTCATACACGGTTTCAAAGGGGAAAATTGTGGTCATGTACAACAAACTTAGTCACGGATTTAAGGGGAAAATTGAGGTCATGTACAACAAAATCAATCATGGCTTCAAAGGGAAAAGAAACGTGGTCATGTATAGAAACTCAGTCGTCGTTTCAAAGGGTAAAAACATGGTCATGTACAACAAACTCAGTCATGGTTTCAAAGGGAAAAAATGTGGGTAAATACAGCTAGCTCAGGAAGTCGATTAGAGAAAATTCGAGGGCGTTTATAATAGTAACTCAGTCTCATTTTTAAGTGGAAAAATTGTGGTCAAGGACGCCCATAAGGAAATTCATGCCACTGTCATTACTTAAGAGTAAAATGTTGGGCAAATGCATCAGACTGAAGCCAAATTGCAGCCAATAATTAAAAGGTAAACATTGGGCAAATGCACAAGGTTAAGAAAAAAAAAAACAATGCAAAGAGGAATGAATAAACTGAGGTTTCCCTTTTTTTCACTGCTAGGATGTCAATGCCAATGCATATAGGACAACAAAAATGTTTTGTATTTCTTACCAGGGTACCAAATGTAAAACGAAGACAGAGAAACAACACAAATTATTTATCCAATTCCAGTGTACCAAATATAATAACGCAGACGTAGAAATTAAATTGTTTTTCCATTTTCAGGATGCCAACATAAAAAGGCAGATTGAAATTAAATATTATACAGTCCAATATACCAATATAAAAATGCATACTGAAATTAAATCTTTTACATTTCTAAGATGCCATTATAAAAATGTAGATTGAAGTTAAATCCTTTTTACATTTCGGGCTACCAATATAAAAATGATGACAATAGTAAGAGGACGCCAGGGTCCATTGGGATAAATCATTGACAGGATCGTAGGGATTCTATCAGGCAAGACGCAAAAAAAGAAACAACAAGGAAGTAAGATAATCCATACACGAAGGTCTTACTAGAAGGCGCAAGTCAAACAATCATGAAAGGACAAAAACGGAGGTAGACGACTGACAGGAACATCCTTCGCTCATCATCCATGCACAGAAAAGAAGGCCTTTGAGATACATAGGTCTATTAAAGCCAAAGTGATGACCGTAGATCAGGCTCCTAGATGACTGCTCAGGCAAGAACTGATGAGCTAGGGATGAAGGGAAAAACAACCACAAGATTCACAAATCAATACACCTAAGGGCAGTCAAGACATGCTGGGAATTGAAGGCCATCAAAAGACCAACATCAAGCTAACGACTATGGAAAAATTCATTGATCTACTAGAATGCTAAGACAATAAATTTACTTACCCAATTAAAAATGTAGATCCAAGCATAAATCCTACTATAATCTACCATGAAAAAATAAATAAAGTGTATCATTTCTTGCTCGCCCGCTCTGATTTGTCCTGCACACTTCGTGCAACTCCCGCTTGACGACCGATGACACTTCACCAGTATCTCCCAACCATCGCTAGGGGTAGTATTCTTCCCCCTTAGCCCCCCAAGATGCAAAGGGGCCACACACACTATCCATAGAATCAACTAGCTCCCAGCTCACCTCGCAAGGCCGAGCTACCACTCCTCACCGAGCTGGGTATCTCAACTCCCACAAGCTAAGTCAGTCAAGTATAAATTTATGCAACGTAACGTTACACAAATAGAAGAGACCCATCATATTTCTCCTCCCTCCATTATATAGAGTTTTGAAGTCCTTTACTTTCCCAAATCCCATTTTATTTAATGTTTACTAAATTAATTCATAAAAAATCCTCCCCGTACATGTGTCACCCATCCCCTTCATTCCTCCAAAAACTAATTTCTTTAATTAATTATTTACCCTTATTTTCCTCACCCACCTAGAGTCACTCCTAGCTATCCCCAAATTCCCTTACAGTTTTTAATGATTTTCCCCATTATTAATTTGCTAGTTCAGTTTTAAATTAGAAAGTTCTTAAATGGTAGATACCTTACTAAGTTGGACTAACTACTTTTTCCTTTGTGTTTCCCTTCTCTTTTTATGTTTCCCTCTTTTCTTAGTTTCCTAATTATTTTAGATTTCCCACTTTCCCCTTTTCAATTAGAACTCAAATTTGGCAGGTGTATAAATTAACTTTTTCCCCTTTCCCCTTTTTTATTTAATAATTTTTAAATTATAATAATATAATAAAACAATTATTTCCCCTTTTTTAATTTTTATCCCAAAGATTTTTATGAATCAATTAAATTGCTTACTCCCTTCTTGTTACAAGATTAATGAAGATTATCATCATTATTATATATATATATATATATATATTTAAAAAGATAGAAAAATTATGCCATGAGTATAATTTAGACCTAGACTTTAATTTTTGTGCTGGGCGACATTTTATTAGGGAAAATAGTTTTAAAAATTTCTTATCACATTATTCGTCCTAAGGCCATCTAGGTTCATTCATTTATCATTAAAAGCACAACGTGCCCTTCAGGATGCACTAGGTGCTCCAAGGGTGCCACTCGCCTCATCCGTTTCCCTTGCACGACATGCCCTTTAGGATGCACTATGTGCTCCAAGGGTGCCACTCGCTTATTTCCATTTTTCTTGCGCGACGTACCCATCAAGATGCACCACGTGATCCAAGGGTGTCACTCACCTCTTTCCATTTTTCTTGTGTGACATGCCATTCAGGATGCACCACGTGCTCCAAGGGTGCCACTCACCTCTTGATTGACCTGGTAGACATCAAAAACCCATAGAATCAATACTCCACTAGGTGAACTTGTGGGAGATTAAGGGCCTCTAAGGAATAAGGCCCCCACCTTATTGCGTGCCCCTTAGAATCATTGTGAGCGACTGTCACAGTTTTCCCTCACGACATCGTGGGTCCTCTCGAACTAGGTAAATGTAGGTTGTGGTAGGGCTGTTGTCCACACCTCTCCCTAAACATCTCTGGTAGTCATGCATGACTCCTCTACTACACATGTGAGTATGGTCAACAAGCTATCATCAGCCAGATCATCAACGAATCATGTCAGCAATATATCCATAATCATATCATCTAATCAAATTCACTAATATCACATATAAAATAGTCAAAACCCAATGGTTCACTCCCCGACTCGATCCGAAGTCCAAGGGGTTCCATCAATGCCTCCGCATCCTCGAGGTCCAAAATCCTGCACACTCAGTAAAACCGAATCAATAACACCTGTCTATGTCAATTTAGTAAAACAACATGTCATCAACGCATAATGCCTCATAATCAAAATCAAAGTTTTAATAGCATAATAATCTGGATCACTTGCGAGCAAGTGTTCTCAAAGAATAAGTTCACTCAGTGTGCAAGAGAGGGATGTTACATACACTCCCTCTTGGTCTGAACTTCATCCTAAAGTTTCACAGTATAAGTGCCGAAATAATGTGTATCACAGTATCATAAATTTATCTATCAAACAAAAATGGAAACTGTTGGCGCATATCATATGGGTCCTCCCAGGTCATCGAGTGCAGACTATAATTGTCCCACTGGGCCTTGACCTGATCTATTGTCTGACATCGTAGCTGTCAAATGCGATGATCCAAGATGTGGATTGGCTCAGCCGTGAGCGCCTCCTCATCTGACACCTACAAAGAACTCATGTCAATAACATGTGTAGGATCACTAATATAATTTCTCAAAGTACATACATGAAAAACATTGTGCATACACCTCAAAGAATATAGAAATGCTAGGCAATAGGCCATGGGCCCCTTTCTCTCCACAATCTCGAAAGGTCTCGCGAACCTAGGAGAGAGTTTAGCTCCCTTTCCAAACATGATTGAGCTGTTATGTGGTTTAGCCTACAAGAAGACTCGATTGCTAACCTCATAACTACGGTCAACATGGTGCACATCGGCATAACTCTTATGTTGATCTTGCGCTTCTTTAATCCTTTGTCTTATCATTTGCATTTTCTCTTCCATTTCTTGGATCAATTCGAGTCCCACCGGGACCCTATCCTCAAGCCGATCCCAACTCAAAGGTGTCCGACATGGTCGTCCATAAAGAAAATCGAAAGGCACCATCTTAATGGTGCTTTAGTAACTGTTGTTATAAGCGAATTCCATGAGTGGCAAGAATTCTTCCCAATGCTTTTGTTGGTCCATCACGTACATGTGCAACATGTCCTCCAAGGTTTGGTTTGTTCGTTTGGTGTACTCGTCAGTCTTCGGGTGATATGCAGTACTGAAGTTAAGTTGGGTTCCCAAGGCCTCTGGAAAATCGTCTAAAACTGTCCAATAAACATCGATCCTTGATCGGATATAATCCTCTTAGGCATGCCATGCAGCCTCACAATATCACTGATGAAAACTCTAGCTATGTCAGGTGCCTGATATGTCATATGGACAGGAATAAAGTGAGCACTCTTCTTCATAGTGTCTACTACTATGAAAATCGAGTCATGTCTCCTTGTTGTCAGTGGCAATCCAACAATTAAATCCATCGAAATAACCTCCCATCTTGATTCCAGAATAACGTGTGGTTGTAGTAATCATGCTGGATGTCTATGTTCATCCTTCACCTGCTGACATTCTAGACATCTGGCCACATAGTTGACTATATCTGTCTTCATTCCCTTCCATAAGAATAAGGGCTTAAGGTCTTCCCTCATCTTCATGAGTCCTAGATGAGCCATGTACACTTCTCTATGAGCCTTGTTTAGGATCAAACTCCTCAACTCGTCCTTCGGTGGTA
>JASDQU010738838.1:71479-83101 GCA_032191745.1 Picea mariana
GATCGGATATAATCCTCTTAGGCATGCCATGCAGCCTCACAATATCACTGATGAAAACTCTAGCTATGTCAGGTGCCTGATATGTCATATGGACAGGAATAAAGTGAGCACTCTTCTTCATAGTGTCTACTACTATGAAAATCGAGTCATGTCTCCTTGTTGTCAGTGGCAATCCAACAATTAAATCCATCGAAATAACCTCCCATCTTGATTCCAGAATAACGTGTGGTTGTAGTAATCATGCTGGATGTCTATGTTCATCCTTCACCTGCTGACATTCTAGACATCTGGCCACATAGTTGACTATATCTGTCTTCATTCCCTTCCATAAGAATAAGGGCTTAAGGTCTTCCCTCATCTTCATGAGTCCTAGATGAGCCATGTACACTTCTCTATGAGCCTTGTTTAGGATCAAACTCCTCAACTCGTCCTTCGGTGGTACGTAAATATGATTTTTAAACCTCAATAATCCATCATCGTCAAATGTAAATACTTCAAATCTTGGTACCATCATTGTGTTTCGACCCAAACAACGCTCG
This sequence comes from Picea mariana, assembly GCA_032191745.1. Classification (NCBI taxonomy): domain Eukaryota; kingdom Viridiplantae; phylum Streptophyta; class Pinopsida; order Pinales; family Pinaceae; genus Picea; species Picea mariana. The sequence continues at coordinate 72,019 of JASDQU010738838.1, forward strand.
ACCTCTATGTACCAGTCATCGTCACGCTATAAAGTTATAATCCTTTCATGTAGATTCGTCTAAGGAGGCAACACCAAAAAGATGTGTGGTCTCCGAATCAATGCATCTACCACTCGGTTCATTGTTCCTTTTATGTAAGTAATCTTGAAGTCATACTTGATAAGTAATTCCGACCAATGTCATTGTCATGTGTTCAGGTTACTTTGCATAAAGATGTGTTGTAGTCCATAGTGGTATGTATTTAGTTCAAATTTTCATCCAACAAGGTAGTGTCTCCAAACCTTCAAGGAATATATGATGGCTACAACTCCAAACCGTGCGTCGTATAATTCTCCTCATGCCTTCTCAGTTTCCTTGATACGTAAGCGATCACTCATTCATCTTTCATCAAGACTCCACCTAAGCCTTCCTTGGATGCGTCAGTGCATACCAAGAAGTCTGCATCCACATAAGGGACCTTTAGTATTGGTGTTGTTTTCAACAGCTCCTTGAGCCTCTGAAATGATTTCACACATTTCTCAGTCCAAACCAACTTCTTGTTCTTCTTCTGCAATTCCATGATTGGATTTGCTATCTTCGAAAATACCTCGATGAACCATCGATAGTATCCTGCTAAACCCATGAAGCTACATACTTCCATGACATTTGTCGGTGCAGGCCATTCCATAATATCCTCGACCTTTGCTGGATCCACAACGATACCTTTGTCAGAGATGACATGCCCTAAGTAGTGAATCCTTGATTGATAAAATCAGCATTTGGACAACCTCCCATACAATTTGTGCTCTCTCAGACACTATAGTACCAGGCGCAAGTGCTTATCATGCTCCTCCGTCATTCGAGAGTAAATCAAAATATTGTCAATGAATACTTGGACGAACTTGTACAAGTACTCGCGTAACACCCCATTCATCAAACTCATAAATACCCATGGGGTGTTTGTTAGTCCAAATGATAAAATAGTAAACTCGTAATGTCCAAAACTTATCTTAAAGGCGGTCTTAGGGACATCATCCTCCTTGATCCGTAACTGGTGATACCCTGATTGCAAATCAATTTTTGAGAACACCGTCGCCCCCTTCATTTGATTGAAAAATTATCAATCAAGCTCAACTCTTTCATCTTACAGTTGAGTATCGCCTAATGAGATTCCAACTAGTCCATACAGATCACGACGTCATAAGATCTGAATATTATGACGTACAGGTTGGCCCTAGTGACAAACTCTTCCAGGTTAAGGTACAACTCGTAACCTTTCCTCCAACCCGTTGTTTATCTCTCGAAGCCATCTATACAAAGATAAACGCATCTTGTTCGAATGCCTTTAACTTAATCCTTTTTAGTGTAGGAATGAAACTATCGGTAGCACCGTGATCTATCAAATACTAAGGGTCTGGTCAACGATGGTACCTGACGTCTCGAGCATAGTCTGCTGGTGGTCTTCCTAGCGGTTATTCACTGCTGCATGAATTTGATGGACCTTTCCCAAATCTCCCATGGTAGTGGGTCCGACTGATCGAGATGATCTAGTCCTCTTCACTGGGTCATCGCGCTAGAAATGTGGCTCCCCACATTCCAACACACTTTCTTCGGTCCAGTAATCTTGGTAACCAAAGTAGAAGCCGAATTCTAACACTAACGCCAACACAAACTTGTTGACCATAAGTTTCTTAGTAACTTGGGTGCAGAGCATACCGAAGCAGCTCCAAAATGGGCCTCATACTTGGGCCCCTTGTGGTTGCCTTGTCGCAAGGCATCGAACTCATGGAGATGATGCTCAACGAATTCCTCAGAAGATACCTCTCCTAGAACCGTTCCTCGAACATTTCCCAAGACACTTCGTCAAAAATCATGTTCAAATGTGGTAGGAGCATATTTCGCCATAGAAGAGTGCTCCCCTTCAGTTGAAAGACCACCCTACGTACCTTCAGGATGGAGATCGTAATTGTGAAGCATGAAGCACAATGCCTTTCCCTACAACCATTCCTCAATAGCACAACCATCCACCACACTCATGGACTCGAGAACTCAACTCTCTCAAGCTCTCGGTGGATGTTAATGGTACTAGCTAGGGAGTGTTGTGGACCCTCAAGGGTACAGGTGCCCTGGCCTCCTCTCAGTACCGATGGTGAATCAAGGACCTTTCACATTACCTGGAAGAGCCTTGTCAAACCATTGTCATCACGTATAGCAAGTGAATCTAGCCCAAGGACTTTCCCCTCCCCTTGGGGGTTTGACTCCGAGGGTGCGGAAACCTCTACAGGTGTCGCACTTGCTTCGATGACACCATGTTGCAAGCCTCCGAGGGTCCTCTAAACGAGATCACTGGATGAAATCATTAAATTTTTAAGTAGTGCTAGGTTGATACTCAAAGGTTTACTATAGTGGAAATCAAGGCAATCCACAGTCGCAGGGTTGAACCCTACTCTGATACCATATGTAACAACCCCTTCGTTACGACTACAAGCGAAGTAGAAGTGCAAAATTTTTATTATTTTTTAAGGGCTAAGAGGTAAGAAGGCAATGATGACAGTAGGTTGACCACACCACAGACAATGAATAGAAGCACGTAAACTAGGCAGCCAAGAACTATAACACCATGCATAGGCACAAAGGCGACTGGCCAAAACATGCAAAGAATAACAAGGAGGAACGACTACCCGCCTGACACAACATGACCACGCCTACAAGCTAAGGGACAACATCCCCATCCTAACACAATGGCCTAGATGAACAATATGAGAACCTCAAGGCATGCAAACCCAATGCCTGAAGGCATTCAACCCATGCGCCAAAAGCAACTTGCAACGCTCAACAACACTCACACAGAACGCACCAACTCTGGCCAAGTTCACGTTCACCGCTATCCCATGGGGCATGCCACAATCCCCTCATCAAGATTCATGTCATTCCTAGGTGATAGACGCATCAATAAACTTGGCACAAACATAAGCTATCCAGACTGAGGACTCTAGATAATCTGACGCGCTAGAAGCTGAATATCAATAGGAATACCACACCCATACCCCAACAACAGGTTGATGCAATGCCAGAGGACAACAACAAGGGATGACACCAGCCAATACCCGACATTTTCAATGACAAAACCATTCTTCCAGTCTAAACTAGTCAATGATTACAATCTAATTTAACCTCGGTTCCCATTCTAAAAGAGCACGTCTAAATTACAATAGCCATTGATGCACCCTCTAATTAAATGTTAAATACAAACATATTAGTGAGTCAAATTAATCAACACCAAAACTATGATTACAATTGCAATCTAAAATGACAAGTCTAGTTTAAGTTCATCTAAGGTTGTCTATTCATTTAAAATTTGTCTAAGCATATTAAAGGTTGTTCTAAATAACTATTGCAGTTAATAAACTATCGACGACCTTTTCCAAGTAAAAATTGACTCAATTATTTTTAAATAAAATATATTTTTATTTCTATACTATCACCCAAGGGCAATTCAGGCTACACCATACACATATGACAGTGGAATTATCACCGACATTCATCAAGGATAAATATTACGTAGCCAAATATATATCACAAGGCTAGAAAAACGTTACACCATTATTACACAAAAACGTTGTCGGACAACAATCTCATTCATAAGTAATTAAAAATGTTGTCACACTAAATGTTGTGGTTGTCAACAATGTAGGCAAGAATGTTGAGTACAAAATTTGTTGTCAAACTAATAGGGAGCTGGGTGAAAATGCCTTCCCTTACATATGCCAGTCATTAAAATAAAGTTGATATTAAAATCACGCAATCGGCTAAATTTGAGAACTGCCAAGAAGTAAAGCACACCCCAAGAAAACGCAGGTGTCACCTCCAATAGGAACACATCAACTGCCAGCACACCATATGATTAAGGATACAAATTGATATGGTCCATCAGCATTATGGTATGCTGAGATAAATGGGCACACCCAAAATTCACATTAACTATGGATGTAGGCTCATTCTCATGGAAGAAAAGAGCTTAGGGAAGGGCAACCTCAAGGTAACAAGGCAATCAGGAAGCCAAGTAGCAAAGGTATCGGACGACAGTTAAGTTGGCAATTATCACAGGCAAAAATTAAGGCAAACAATGGCCATTCAACAACAAAATGTTGTCATCAGTTAATGGAAAAATGATGGTCATGTACAGCAAAATCAGTCACAGTTTCAAAGGGAAAAATCATGGTCATGTACAACAAACTCAGTGACGACTTCAAGGGAAAAATCATGATCATGTACAGCAAAATTAGTCATGGTTTCAAAGGAAAAAGAAACATGGTCATGTACAACAACTCAGTCATGGTTTCAAAGGGAAAAAACGTGGTAATGTAAAACAAACTCAGTCATGGTTTCAAAGGGAAAAACATGGGTAAATACAACTAGCTTAGGTAGTCGATTAGAGAAAATTCAAGGGTGTTTATAATAGTAACTCAGTCTCATTTTTAAGTGGCAAAATCGTGGTCAAGGATGCCCAGAAGGATATTCATGCCGTAGTCATTACTTAAGGGTAAAACATTGGACAAACTCACCACACTAAAGCCAAATTGCAGTCAATAATTAAAAGGTAAACGATGGGCAAACACACAAGAGTAAGAAAAACAAAACAACACAGAGAGTAATGAATAAACCTAGGTTTCCCTTTTTTTAACTGCCAGGATGCCAATGCCAATGCATACAAGACAACAAAAATGTTTTGTATTTCTTACCAGGGTGCCAAATGTAAAACACAGACAAAGAAACAACAAAAATTGTTTATCCAATTCTAGTGTACCCAATATAATAATGTAGACTTAGAAATTAAATTGTTTTTCCATTTTTAGGATGCCAACATAAAAACACAGATTGAAATTAAATATTTTACATTCCAGGATACCAATATAAAAATGTAGATTGAAATTAAATCTTTTACATTTCTAGGATGTCGCTATAAAAATGCAGATTGAAGTTAAATATTTTTTACATTTCAGGATACCAATATAAAAATGTTGACAACAGTAAGAGGATGCCAAGGTCCATTGGGATAAATCATCAACAGGATTGCAGGGATTTCATCAGTCAAGGCACAGAAAAAGAAACAACAAGGAAGCAAGATAATCCATATGTGAAGGTCTTACTGGAAGGTGCAAGTCAAACAATCAGACAAGGAAAACCATGGAGGCAGACGACTGACATGAACATCCTTCGTTCATCTTCCACGCACATAAAATCAGGGCGTTGAGATCCATAGGTCTATTAACGCCGAAGGGACAACCGTAGATCAAGATCTTGGCTGACTTCTTAGGAGAGAATTTATGAGCTTGGGATGAAGGGAAAAACAACCACAAACTTCACAAATCAATACACCCAAGGGCGTTCAAGACATGTCAGGAATCGAAGGCCATGATAAGACCAACATCAAGCTAACGGCTATGGAAAAATTCAGTCATATACTAGAACGTCGAGACAGTCAATTTACTTACCCAATTAAACATGCAGATCCAAGCACAAATCCTACTACAATCTACCATGCAAAAATAAAGAAAGCGTATCATTTCCTGCTCGCCCACTTTGAGTTGTCCTACGTGCTTCGTGCAACTCCCTCTTTCCCACCGATGAGACTTCACCGATACCTCCCAGCCAACGCTAGGGGTACTCTTCTACCCCCTTAGACCCCCGAGCCAAAAAGGGGCCATGCACACTATTCAGAGAACCAGCTAGCTCCCAGCTCACCATGCAAGGCCGAGCTACCACTCCTCACCAAGCTGGGTATCCCAACTCCCACAAGCTAAGTCAATCAAGTATAAATTTCTGCAGCGTAACGTTACACAAACAGAAGAGACCCATCATCTTTCTTCTCCCTGCATTATATAGAGTTTTGAAGTCCTTTACTTTCCCAAATCCCATTTTATTTAATGTTTACTAAATTAATTCATAAAAAATCCTCCCCGTGCATGTGTCACCCATCCCCTTCATTCCTCCAAAAACTAATTTATTTAATTAATTATTTACCCTTATTTCCCTCACCCACCTAGAGTCACTCCTAGAATCACTCCTAGGTGTCCCCAAATTCCCTTATAGGTTTTAATGACTTTCCCCATTATTAATTTGCTAGTTCAGTTTTAAATTAGAAAGTTCTTAAATGGTAGATACCTTACTAAGTTGGACTAATTGATTTTTCCTTTGTGTTTCCCTTTTCTTTTTATGTTTCCTCTTTTCCTAGTTTCCTAATTATTTTAGATTTCACTTTTTCCCCTTTTCAATTAGAACTTAAATTTGGCAGGTGTAGAAATTATCTTTTTCCCCTTTCCCCTTTCTTATTTAATAATTTTTAAATTATCATAATATAATAAAACAATTATTTCCCCTTTTTTAATTTTTATCCCAACAGATTTGTATGAATCAATTAAGTTGCTTAATCCCTTCTTGTTACAATATTAATGAAGATTATCATCTTTATTTATTTTGTTTATATATATATATATATATATACTAAAAGGATAGAAAAATTATGCCACCAGTATAATTTAGACCTAGACTTTAATTTTCATGTTGGGCGACATTTTATTAGGGAAAATAGTTTTAAATTTTTTTATCACGTTATTCGTCCTAAGGCCATCTAGGTTCATTCATTTATCATTATCAACACAACGTTCCCTTCAGGATGCACTAGGAGCTCCAAGGGTGCCACTCACCTCATTTGTTTCCCTTGCACGATGTTCCCTTCAGGATGCACTACGTGCTCCAAGGGTTCCACTCGCCTCTTTCCATTTTTCTTGCGTGACATGACCTTTAGGATGCACCACATGCTCCAAGGGTGCCACTCACCGCTTTCCATTTTTCTTGTGCGACGTGCCCTTCACGACGCACCACATGCTCCAAGGGTGCCACTCGCCTCTTGACTGACTAGGTAGACATGAAAAACCCCTAGAGTCAATACTCCACTAGGTGAACTTGTGGGAGACTAAGGGCCTCTAAGGAATAAGGCCCTTGACTTATTGTGCACCCCTTAGAATCATTGTGAGCGACTGTTGCAGTCTGCCCTCACGACATCGTGGGTCCTCTCAAACTAGGTAAACATTAACCTACAGTTCGAGCCATGGCGGGAGTGCTAGTAGGCTGTGGCAGGGCTGCTATCCACACATATCCCTCAGCATCTCTGGTAGTCATGTGTGACCCGTCTACTGCACATGTGAGTCTAGTCAGCAAGCTATCGTCAGCCTACATCATCAACAAATCATGTCAACAATATATCCATAATCATATCATTTAATCAAATGCACTATTATCACATATAAAATAGTCAAACCCCAATGGTTCACTCCCTGATTCAATCCCGAGTCCAAGGGGTTCCATCTATGCCTCTGCATCCTCGAGGTCCAAAATCCTACACACTCAGTAAAACCGAATCAATAGCACATGTCTATGTCAATGTAGTAAAACAACATGTCATCAATGCATAACACATCATAATCAAAATCAAAGTTTTAATGGCATAATAATTTGGATCACTTGTGAGCAAGTGTCCTCAAAGAATAAGTTCGCTCAGTGCGCAAGAGTGGGCTATTACAATCATGTTGATTAGTTTACTCAAAATAATATACTTATTTTTTTTGTTGACATAAAAGCTAATTTTACTTTTGTTTATGCTAATGACAAAGTAGATGGCATGTGAGATGTGGTGTTGTTTGTGATGTTGATTATTCACATTCAACATTATGTTTGTTATGTTATGTCATGGATATCATAATGATGTGCTATTGTTCTTAGACTTCTTCATTGAATAAAATTATTATATTTAATCTATAAATTTTGATATTAAAATGAGAGTTAATTGATATTAAGAAATTATATCATCATGCATATATAAATTAAAGGATGTATATGAATAAATTGATGATGAAATATACCACTTAAAGTACTATAGTCTAAGTGGAAAGATTAAAATAGTATGTACCACCAAATTAGGATAAACCAAAACGATAATGACTACTAAATGATAAACATGAAACAAAGGAAAAAAATGCTGATATATCACAAAAATTTTACTAAAATAAAATTCTAGCATAGAAAAATGAAACTATAAAATCATACCTAAATATTTTATTTCCTAGAAAAAATCATTGTATTGATATTTCGAGTGGAAATTAAATACACAGTGATGATCACTTCGACTTAGATCATTAGCAACCATTGCCGTTACAAACTTCTTATACTACTATCAGATAAGACTATATCCTATCCTTATGTCTTTGGATATTACAATCATCCTTATACACAATGCTCTATAAAACAAACAGTTCCAACATGGGTCATAAGGAAGCTAGTCTTCTTTATAACCCTATTAATAAAACAGGGGACAATGTAATAGAATAGTGTTTAGTTTATTTTTTGATTAGAATAATATTATTTATGTAAAATTAGTAGGTCCCTTCTCTATAAAAGGTCATCCTATGAACTAATCAAAGCGTTGGCTTATTTTTCAAGCAAATTCTCTTTTCTCTCATTTTCTCTCTTGTTCTAGGTTTAAGCTTTTTGTTGTTAGTTGTTGTTATGTAGCTCTTTCTACAACATTTCCTAGCTCTTGAACTATTCCCTAGTTTCCAGTGCGTTATCCTATCATTATTGAGCCCTCCTCTGGTTAGTGCACCCTCCTCTGGCCATTGCACCTTCCTTTGTCTAGTGCACCCTCCTTAGGCAAGTGTGACCTCCTATGGAAAGTGTGCCCTCTTCTGGCAAGTGCGCCCTCCTCTGGAAATTGAACCCACATATTCAAGACTCCCTCATATAGCAAGTAAACCCTCCTCTTTCAAGTGTGCCATCATCTTCAGAGCTCCCTCCTCTAGAAACTGTGCCCTCCTTTGGCTAGTGCACCCTCCTCTGAAAAGTGTGCCCTCCTCTGGCTAGTGTTCCCTCCTCTGGTAAGTGTGCCCTCTTCTCGAAAGTGCGCCCTCATATCTACAACTTAAAAGGAGGTTGGAACTCTCTTTGTTTTAGATAATCTGGTATTAGAGCTCTAGATCCAAAGTAGAACCAACAACAAAATCAAGAGAAGAAAGAGAAGTCTGTAAGCCATCCATATCTAGTTTTCAACACATTTTTTTGGGGTTTTCTCAATATTAGTTTTCACAACTCACACCCTCCTTAGAGTTTTCAATTTATGGTGGATATGCATATGTCCACATCAGAGAGGATATTCACAGATCTATTTCTCCCTAGAGTCCACATATCTCTCCCTTTATTTATTTCCCCTATTTCTTGGTCACCTCCATCTCACATTACAAAGTCCTATAACATCTAAAATTTCCATGGGTGCTTATCTCACTTTGCAAGTGAAATATAACACACCTTAAGAATCGATGGCCCCTTGAAGCTTGATTTCCTTTGAAAGCTATCTAATCTCACAACTGTGTGACTCTCTTCCCAGAGCATAGATCCCCCTCTCTCTCTCTCACCCAGATATTCTTCACTGTTTGGGTGTTAATATTGACATTCAATTTATTTATGCATGAAAATAATGCCTCCCAGGAGATACCCCTTGTCAGTTGACTCAGAATCTAATACATACAATCCAGTATAAGACCTAGCCTCATCCCTCAATGAGCTAATGAGAATGAAACAACATAGTAAACCAGATCCATTTTTCCTTGATACCAGGTTCCAACGTCACAAATTTGCAGGGAAAATGAACAAAGAGGCTGTAGATTCATGGATTGACAACATATCCACATATTTTAGGACATGTACCAACCTAAGTAAGGAAATAAAACTCCAAATAACAACTCTCCAGCTAGAAGGCCTACCTCAGACTTGGTGGGACACTCAACTTGAAAACACCACATTGGTGGTACATATAGGAGCTTCTGATAACTCTTCAGAGTCACCTATAAAAACATCGACACAATTTTGTCAATCTTTGAGAGATTGTTTTTATTCACCTGTGTACCTTCAGAATTTGTGGAAAAGATGGCTTCAACTCAAGAAATTACCTACACAAAATGTGCAAGTATGCATTGACTACTTCTACAAGCTTTGACTCTAGCTTCACATATCAAATCTAGAAGAGCTATTAATTCAAAAATTTAATTGAGTCTCATTACCTCAATTCCATAGAGAAGTAGAATTGTTTGAATTCCTGAATTTGGATAAATATTTTAAAATAGATTTGGATATAGAAAGAGAGGTGACTCCCCAAGGCCACACTCTTTAATCCTGACCAACAAAGACCTCAGCTCCTTCACAAGATCATACAACGGAGAACTCAACTCGGCCTAATAATCCTATAACACCTCGTCCCAATAATCCAAATCCCAATTCCCCGTGGTTTTCCTTCAACAAAACTTAGTCCCACTCCTCTATAGATTGTCAAGTTTTAAAATCCTTATGGACTAATAAAACACTATTTACAGAGGCCACTTCTTCACAAACCATTGATGACACAAAAATTGTTTCACTAGACAACCCCACTAATGTTGAACCCTCCCTGATTCTTATGACATATGATGACTCCAAATCCTCCCCATTACCCTTGTTTACACACAATTTTCAAATCAAACAATCCTTAGCCTTGTTGATCATGGAAAATGGTATTTAGAAAAACTTGGTCTCCTACAAGTTAGTCCAGTGCCTCCAACTTCCAACTACCCCACACCCTAAACCATATCAGTTTTGTTGGATAAAAAATGATGGCCCCCTCCTCTTGGTATCTCAATGTTGTATGGTCATTTTTACTATTGGTCAATTTAAATAGTTTTTCCTCTGTGATGTCTCTCCATAGATTGTGTCGACCTCCTCTTGGGCCTTCCATATCAACAAGATCAGAACGTTGTGTATATGGCCAAAACCCACTAATATAAACTCTCAAAATATGGAAACACTTATGTTCTTACTATGATGCCCCCCAAACCCACCACACAAAAAGAGACCAATCCCTATGTACATATGAACTAATCTATTTCTCTATGAATAGTCTGCCCTATTCAACCATACAATACAACCCACTCAGTACCACAAGCCATGGATCCCCTACTTTGTGAATTCACTGATGTGTTCCAACCACCCACCGAAATACCCCCCCCCCCTCCTCGCCACA
>JASDQU010738839.1:9343-21577 GCA_032191745.1 Picea mariana
ACCTAAGTAATTTTACCTGCTTATCTACATTACAGTCCCTCGGGCTATCTTACTTCCCTTCCAGAGCTCCAACACAGGTTGGACAAGAAGTCTCAAAGATATGGCTCCAAGAACTCCATCTTCCAAAATGGAGTTTGTGTATACTTATATACAAATATACATTTATATTTCCTCAAAAATATGCAAAATATATGGTTACTCCTCACGCATGTCCTCCTTGTGCTCCCATGTGGAATCTTCAAGAACTTATTAGGTCCACTAGACCTTTACCAAGAAAATGGCTCAGTTCTTGAGCACTTTGAATTTCCGGTCTAGGATGCGCACTAGATCCACCTAAAAGTCATCTTTGTGCTCCACCTGGATCATAGTCTAATCAATCACATGGTTAGGATAAGGCACATACTTATTCAATAAAGAAAAATAAAACACATTACAAATTCTAATGGATGCAAGTGTGTATGCAACTGGACCTATTCTCTCTAAGACTACAAATGGACCACAGTATCTCACTGCCAACTTTGGGAAACTTCCCAATTTCAATGAGCTCATTTTAGCCTTTACTTTTAAAAACACATGCTCGCCCACTCTGACTTCTCTCTGTTCCCATCCTTATCTGCATAGATATTTTTCATGTCCTAAGAAACCTTTAAATTCTACCCGATCTTTACCATCTACTCCTCCATTTCCCTTAGCATTTTTGGCCCAATAACGGCTCTATATGTTGGGTTATCCCATCTCACTAACATGTTGCATTTTCTGCCATAGAATTATTTAAAAGGGCTCATCTTCAATTATTCCTAACACCTGTTGTTGTAAGCAAATTCAACCAAATGAATATAGTCTTTCCACCTGGAAGGATTGTACATTACATAAATTCTAAGCATATATTTTATTATCTATTTGATCATGTTTGTCTACCCATATGACTTTGGATGATATGTTCTATTGAAATTTAGATTTGTCCCAAATACTTTAAATAATCCTTTCCAAAAGTTAGATGTGAATTTGGAATCTCCATTGAACATTATCACATTAAGCACCCCATGTATCCTAGAAATCTCTTTCATATAAATCTCTCCAATGTTGGTTGTCTTGTGAGTCATTTTGACTAGAATAAAATGTGTAGCCTTTCTAAACTTATCCACAATTACCATGATGGAATCATGCTTCCTTGTTTTTCTGGGTATTTTAGTGATGAAATCTATTGTAACTAATTCTCATTTCCATTCAAGAATGGGAAATGGTTGTAGCAATCTTGTTGGATGTTTATGCTCTATCTTTACCTTTTGACATTCCATACTGATATGATTGTGAGTTATTCCTGATGAAAGGTGGATTGAATCCTTTCTTCCTCTGATCCATATTTTAAAAAAATGTCATCCAAAGCTTTTTGAAAAGTTGGCCTCCCATTTTTCTACTCATACAAATATTTGGATTTCCTGATAGCTTCCTCTAAGGTATTGGGCTCATCAAACTAAATTTTTTCCTTATCAAATGATGGTAGACCACCGAAAAACCACTTAATTTTAGCCTTCTCATATCATATGAAAACCACATACCTAAAATGCTCCAAGAACTTCTTTTCATACTCTTCCATGGTCATGTTTCCAAGTTTGAATTCAAAATAATATTGCATCTTCTTATCATAATAATGCTCTAACAAGTGTTTATGTTGAAGGCATTTCTTGAATTTATTCCAAGAAATTCTCTTCTCATCAATATGTTTGACCCTGTTTAGTTGATCCCACCACATGGAATATTTTCCTTGAAGATGATATATGGAAATCCTTGCTTCCAGGTTTGATGAATAATTATGAAGTCGAAAATATTTTCTCATACTCAATAACCAAGCTTTGGCATCTTTACCCTTCCTATTCTCTCTATCAAATGGTAGTGGCTTGAGATTCCTACCCTCTCCTTGCAAAATATCTTACTCATGCCTCCTCCTCTAATATCTGAAAAGGGACACACTTGGGATACTCTCTGATCCTTGAAAAACATGCGCTCCTCTAGTTTAATGTTTTGGTGAATGACTATGTCTTATAACATTCCTTGAGTGCCTAGATCCCCTATGTTCATATTTCATTTCATGAGATCTGGATGCAGCTACATGTCTTGCACTGGCTACATGTTTTGTGCTAGAATATTTATTGATTTTTCTTTGCAAATTATTCAAACTATGTAACAGTTGAGTATTAATTTGATTCTACTCCTCCTAAGCTCTTATCAACCTTTTGTTGTATTCTTTGTAGCTTTTCACTTCCCTTTCTAATCTCTTCATTGTATTAGATAGTTCTATAGCGTCCACTCTTATTATACATCCATTGGACTCAATTTCTACATTTCCTAGGCTAATATATAACCCATTGATTTTATCCTCGTGTCTATAAGAACCTTTTGCATCATCCAACTCTACAGTCCTCATTTTTTAACCTAATATGTTCTACGTGTACCCTTAATTATACAAAAATGTGCATACAATAATTACTATTAGAAATTATGTATATCAAAAAAATTATTAATTAGGATACATACCCTTATTCATCTCAATTTATGAAGAATATTGATGTACTAATCTAGATTCAGATCCTTTCAATGTAATCTCCTATGAAATATATTTCCAACGAATGTACATGTGCCCCATTATGGGTTCTGAGCTAAAATTTATGTCTTTTTTAATATGCCCTTTCTACTCAATTGTGCCCTTTTTCGTTGGTTCCATCTGGTTGATAGGATAGCTTCCACTTCCTATAGAATAAAATCTAGTGAGAACCAAGAAGACTTATATATCGAGAACTAGTATTATTCTTTATGGTGAGTTCACAAAAACTTTATCATTGGTAATGTAATGCACCCTTAACATTCTACATCGATTTGGATTTGTTGGCTTTATTTGTTTTGCATTTCCTCTTGACATAGAAATTTTAGAAAAAAAGGTTATCTCCCAAACATAGAAAAACTATGAAAAGTTAATTAAGACAAAGTTGTCTATCTCACTAAGAAGGTAGAATGTCGAGTAAATAAAGTTTTTCATATTTGCGATCTAGGGTCCCTTTTCCTTCTCTGAAGATCCCCAAAAAGTGGCCCAAAATATTGGATTTGGCATATTTTTGTATCCCCATTCCAAACCCCTTGGAAACTAGCCAAAATCCTAATTGGGTATCTTAGTGTCTACTTTTGGACTCATTGTAAAAATTTCATCAATAACAAGGTGTCTGTCAAGGAGTTCCATCATGTTCTTCAAAAACCTCTAATTTTCATTTTCCAGGTATTTGGTGTAGAATTGGATAGTGACCCTCGCCGACACTTTTGTAGACTACTTCATTGTAGACATACCCTTTAAATTTGATTTTCTTCTGATTTTTCCACTTCAAATATGGCCAAAAGAGGTTTTTGGCTCTAGATTTTTTATTTTATTTTATCTTCTTTGTTTGTCTCCTTTTATTTCCCTTTCTCTTCCCTTCCCTTCTCTTCTTCTATTCTTCCTCCTTTTATTTCCTTTTCTCTTCCCTTCCCTTCTCTTCTTCTCTTCTTCCTCCTTTTCTTTTCATTATGCATTGTTGAACCATATTTGTATTCCCATGAAACTACTTATCTCACTTCAAAAATCTTATTCTTGTGAAGCATCGTGTCTTCAGGTTTTATCTCATTCGACATATTGTGGCTCCAAAGGATTTATTAACGTGACCAATTTTTTATTTTATGCAATCTATCACACCTTGGAAAACGTTTTTCCTCATTATGAGGTTGTCTCTTCCTATTTATCACATCACGAGAAAGTTTCCTTTCTCACGATGTATCGCAAGAAAGTTCTCTTTCTTACGATATGTAGCATCCTCAGAATCTTTCCTCCATCACGACAAGGCTCCCCTTCTTTATCACATCGCTGGAAGTTTTATCTTCCTATTATGTATCACATGAATTTTATCTTCATGTGATACATTGCATCACATGAAGTTTTATCTCCATGCAATAAGATGAAATTCTCCAAAACCTTCTCGAAAATTTTCAAAAAAAATATCTAAGTCTTAAGTGCCTTTTCTTCCTCAAAATTCATATTTCGCAATGCAGTAGACTTCTTTGTCATGCATTGAAAAATTTTCACCATCATGATCTGTCACACCAAAATTATTTTGGTGTGATAAATAACATTTCACCAAACTTTTGGTTTATGCAATATGATGCAAGAGCATCCCTTCACATCAGAAAATTCTCTAGCACGCCAACACGCATAAGCACGCAATGGAGAAAGGGAGAGGCATTAACCCTCTCATTTTTAAAATTTGAAATAATTCTATACGGATTTTTGTGTTGTAAGGTTGTAAGAGCTAGGCCATGCCTTTGTACAGGTAGTGTTTGGGGTTTCCTTAAATGGTTGCCTATAGAAGGTCTAGATCATAGTTAGTTCTGGAAATTCATTTATGTAATGATTCGTCAATGTGAAGAAGGACACGTGGTGCCAGATATAGACTCCGGAAGAAAGCGGAGGAGGAAATGTCTGAGGACCCAGAGGAAATCTTGGTCGTTGATCAAGGAAGGAGTCGTAGGAACGTTGATCTAGTTGAGGAGGTCAAGAACCCGAAGTGAGAGTACAGCCATTGATCTTGGAGGATACATGTCATTAGATCTTCCACTATGGAAGATACCCAGTCAACAGAGACGAGATTTTGAGATTTGAGATCTTAGAAGTCCGAAGAGCCGGATCAGATCAGAGTCGTCGGATCACCTGAAGTGATTTACATCTGCTAGATCAAGAGGAGACAGGGTGAAGATATGTGAACTCTGAGTAAAGACCCAAAGAAACCCTAGGCCATCTGATTTAAGAGGACATGTGGCAGGATCCCACGTATTTGAAGAAAAGGAAAAGGATTTGAGAATTGAGATTTCCGAAGTCCGGATCCATGGAGGAAATCATGGCCATAGATTCGAGGGGATAGGTGGCAACAGATCTTCCACTCCAGGAGATTTCCACATAGAGGAGAGTGGGGTTTGAGATTTGAAACTCCCAAAGGCTGGAAGGGTGGAGTCAATGACAATCATTGATCTAGAAGGGAGTTACGTGTCGACAGATCGTGGAGATGTGTGGAAACGCGTGGAAGGAGGAAAGAAGAGAGGAATGGAGATTGATAGAATTCGTTGATCACAGGAAGTGCCAAAGGAGCAGAGATCGATGGACAGAAGGGATTGCAGGGCTAGGACACACTCGGACGATAATATTCCTTGAGCGGGCCACAATTTCAACCATTGTTTTAGTGACGGGGTACGTGTCATCATGAGGAGGATTGTGGGGCGAAAAGTGGGTTTGTTTGAAACCACTCTTACCCACGTCCACAATCGCACATTAGCACAAGGGCACAACATAGGGACATATGGAAGGAGGATCTAGTGAAGAGGAGCTAGTGGCATTGAATGGAAGAGCGCTAGAGCACGCAGACAGAGGGTGCGAGTGTCACGGGACCTACGCCAAAATAAGAAAAGGGGCATGTGTATAATTGATCTGGGTTCATTCAGGATCCCGAAGAGTCGATCCAACTCACAATTGGAACGATATAGAGACTGGGAGTTCACAGAACCTTAGGAGGGGAGGGGGGTTGCATCACAATACATGAAGACTCCTCAAAATTTCTCAAAAAAAATCAAAGTATCAATTATATCTTCCTAGAAACAACATTGTGTCGCATGAAAATAATTTTCATGTGAAATATCCTATATCACATGAAAAATAATTTAATGTGATACAAAATTTCCTCAAAAATTTATAAGTTTTGCATTGTCATAAATGTTTCCTTTTGTGGTGTGTCGTAACAAAATTATTTGTGTGTGATACACTGAACTCTTCAATTTTGCACAAAACTTTCTAAGAAAAAATCCATTTTATTCGGAAAGAACATTGTATCGCATGAAAAATAATTTCATGTGATACACACTCTATCGCAAGAAAAATATTTATATGTGATACATGCATGAATTTTACAAGTGTTTTTGACACCTAGTCCTTTTGTTGATTTTTTAAGCTCATGACTACCACAGTTGTTTTGGAAAGCATCAACTCAATGTTCTGAACCAATTTCAACCACTTAGACAACCAATGACCACCATACAAACCAACCCCATTACAAAATCCAAATTGGGAATTTTTCCCAACTTAGCACAAAGAAAACTCTAATATCTTGTAGCAAGCCCATGCAGGTCTGGTGTTGCAACCATGGCTCTAATACCAAATTGTAATATGCCCACTACCATGCAAAATAAACATACTATGATAACCATTACAAATAAATGGATGTAACATCATTAAAAACTCCCAGGAAGCTACCAGAAAATTAATTCCATGAATGCAAACCATTTAAATCATACACAAAAATGAAACTTAACATTCAACATGAAATAAACACATTGAATAAGAACACTTATTTTATAAACAAATGCACAACTAGTTGCAAAGGAAAAAAGTTCCACCCAAACATAGACCTTGATGCTCTAACTCTTTCAACAATAGGTCAACCCCGAGCTAGGGCTATGGATCCACAAGAAAGATGAATCTTATGGCTAGTTGTTGTTGGAATACTGAGAGGCGGGTGAATCAGTATGAGCATTTTTACCACTTTTAACCACAATATATAAAATTAAACTTAATCAATAGTATATCATCAGTATATCATAAATATATCATCAGTATATCATGAGCATATAAACATAAGCAGCATCACATCAAGTACACAGTACACCAGAATTTACATGGAAACCAAAACAGGAGAAAACCATGGAATTTTTTCTTATATATATCAAGAATACATTCATAGGAATCACAAACTTCCCAATTATCCAGCACCAACTGGAAGGAGGCACCAACCCCCTGATTTACAGGAACCAACATGAAGGAAGCTACAACTCCCTGAATTCTCTAGCTCCAACCAGAAGGAGGCTACAACCCCCTGATTATTAGGATCCAACTTCCTTATTTCTCTCGCACCAACCAAAAGGAGGCTACAACCCCCTTTCCTTGCCCCGTCATGCTGCCCTGGAATATAAGTGTAGAAACTATCACTACCACAATCACTACCACTGTCACTGTCATTGCCAATATCACATAAACATGTCATTGATCAAAATTTCCAACCTATCATTGTCACTGATACTCAACCATATCATATCACATATACCAATGGAACCTCTCAACTAGATTTCCAACATCACCAACACATGCCTCTACCAAGCATGTACCAAACCATCAACCTGTACCATACCAAAAATCAACCATGTACCACAACATGTACCAAAAAAAGTGCATCAACCATGCATCAACACCTGTACAACAACAAGTGCATCAACCATGCACCAACACCTATACCTTGTACCTCAACCAACAACCATGTACATCAACACCTATACCACACCATGTACCAACAATGTATCTCAACCATATACCATATCACTCAATCATTCCATACACCATATACCATAAGATATCATCAATGAAGTGCCTCAAAAAATTACCAAACAACCAAGATCATATACCAAGTATATTCCTCAACCATGCACCTAAGATGTTCCTCAAAAATGTGGCAATGCCTCAACAATATACCAAAGAGTTACCTCAAGCATGCACCATAACATCATCAACATGTAATCCTCAAAACATGCATATAAACATACATGTAACTCTATAACAGACCTTGTGTGTGTGATCACAGACCTGCAGACCCTCCTCAACTTCAACAACAAGAGAATAGCATATTCGTCAAACTTTACCTTAGTCTCACAGGACTAGTTTTTGGATTAGTCACAAACCCTAACTTTCAATAAGAATAACTATGTACCTGTAATGAAAAAGGGTCGGAAACTTGTACCCAATATTCTTCAATATCTTCTTTGCAATTCCTCCAAGTTTAACTGCTTGGAACGTCCCAAAAAAGGAGTTATAGAAAAAATAACAGACCTTGTTGAATTATGCCTTATTCTAGAGAGATAACTTGTAGAGCATGCCACACATGGAATATTTGATATATGTATATAAAAATCATACACAACATACTACGAACTGTAATATATCCAATTCATTTGGTCTCATTGAATTTGGATCCTCTATGAAGAAGTTATGACATTTTTACCCGAAACACCTGTTTGAGACTAGTTTCAGGATCATCCAAAAACCCTATTTTCCACTAAGTGTATCTCTGAAAATACAACAACCCAGAAGCTAAAAATTTTACCACGTGTACCTTGACATGTATTCTCAACTTCCTCCAATTTTGGCTATCTGAATTATTCTAGAAAAAATATATATAGTGAAAATGGTAAGATGACCTTTAAATAACATACCTTAGAACACATCATCACAAGACTTCATCCCCCCTTGGAATTTCTGCCTTCTTTACTTCATCTTCCCTCTGAAATTTACCTCGGATCTCCTTGGTTACCTCAGATAAGAATCACTTACTCACATAGAATATATTCAATAGAATGTGTGTGTGAATGTACTTATGAGTGACTTCTTGAGGTGTATACATACTTTTTCTAAGTAACCTATTTCCTTAACTTTAGGGATTCTTTAAATTTATTGTTACAACCACTTTACCCTTTCATTAATGAATTGCAACCAATTAAGGGCTTATTAACCCATATTTGGAGCTTCCAACTTCATGACCTCATAACTCCTCAACCATGAGGAACTACATGACGTTCCACCTGTTATCACTCCAAGAAACTCCTTAGGGTTGTAGGCTAAGAATGATTGGTAACTTAAGAATATGGTATATTTTGTATGCTTGGAACAATAGGATAACTCAATAGCTAATGAAAAGGACCACTTCATACATTTCGAATAAGACAATGCTTTTAGAACTCAATGATCAGACAACAAAGTTTGAATAGAATATGAAGAATACTAGTCTAGATAACCAAATACACAATGTGCAAGGTCATACAAGATAGAAAGAAAACCTTTAGTTCAAGTTCATGAACTTAATAAGAAGATAACAGTTCTTAGAAGCTGAGATAAACTGAAATAAAGTATAGAATGATGAAAGTATGAGAAAATATGTCATTAAAAACAAAAGAGGACTATGATTCTATTATGAATAAAGAGTCTAGTACAATAGCCAAAAATGTCTCCTAGATTTCCCCCCCCTATCTCTTAGAAAAGCTAGGCATTTATAGCCTTTTACAATCAGTTTTCAAATCCTAAAACAATGGATCTGATATTCTAAAAATAGAAATTCAAAACTAATTTACAAAAGATAAGGAGATATCCTCAAGATGAGGTCAATCTATATCTAAGAGTAGTAGATTGTTGATGAAGTGCAGTTTAGCCTCCCAAGGCTGTTTAATTTGGTCCTCCAAAGAAAAAATTCGAATTGGATGATGTGTGCAAAAACCCTGATATTCTGCCTTTGAAAAAGATGCCAAATGTAGTTGAAAAACCTCTTTTTGACCTTATCCCTCAAAA
Source organism: Picea mariana (assembly GCA_032191745.1). Lineage (NCBI taxonomy): Eukaryota > Viridiplantae > Streptophyta > Pinopsida > Pinales > Pinaceae > Picea > Picea mariana. The sequence goes on from JASDQU010738839.1 coordinate 18,792, forward strand.
CTAGCCTTTGAATTAGACTTGATAATTCAACAACTGTCCATTTGAAGTGGTTTCAAACCATTCAAACCCAAAAAATCCTGATCTGGGCAAAAAATCGGCTATTCTGGCCGTGACAGGCTTTCACCAGCTAATTTACCCGAAAATCCGCTCCTTAGCTGGTGAAAGGCAGAGCTTTCACCAGCTAACTAGCAAAATTCAAGAAGGGTTAGCTGGTCAAAGCGCAATTTTTTTTAAAATCAAATTTCTCAGTCATGGAGAGTCTGTTTTGCATGCTTGAAAAGTCGATCGACATCTACAAATCCTAATCTTTCCAATGGTGCTTTCAAATCGGCATTTGGAGCTCAGGAAGCTAGTCAAATTTCCCCTAAAAGATTAAGCATCATTCTTTAAAAAATGTCAGTGCATTTTTTATCGCTAACATCTGGCTCCAACTGGGATGGAGACCTCCCTGCGAGGTCTCCAAGAACCTAGCAGGCCCTGTGCCTTTAGTATTGGGCATGGAGTCATTCAGCCTTTACAATTTATCATCTGGCTATTTTCCAAATTTTGTTGTTGTAAAATGGAACGACCTTCAGTAACAGCTGCAACTATTGAACTGAAAATGTCATCTGCTAAGACCATATCAGATGCCTCCTTTGCGACCTCTTTAGTCTGAGGATCTTCCACAAATCTTTGATGCTAATTTTTTCTTGATTTGGTGGAGAAAAACTTTGATCTGGGCAAAAATACACCTTCGCTGACCAGTCTCGGGTTTCACCAGCTATTTCGCCTTAAGATTTGCTAGTTAGCTGGTAAAAGCTCTGCCTTTCATCAGCTAACTGGTTATAATTCTACCTTTTGCGCTGGTGAAAATTATGTTTTATCTTTGAGAAGAAAATAATGCAGAGCAACAATGATTCTGCATAGAGTGTTATATTCTTCAGCAGCTGCTCAATAAAGTGTTGTTGACACTTGATGTTTGAACCTCAGATGACCTGCAATGCTTGATTCAAGAATTGATGTGCTAAGCAAGCGAGGAAAAAACAAATTAGAGATATCGAAATAATTTAAGCAATGACACCACAGCTGCAGAGCATAAAAAAGGAAATCCAAATGAACAATTGTTGTTATCTATGGTAGGAATTTGATAGCAACGCAAGAAGGATCTTCTTGCTAGGGTGTATGGAAATTTCTTGATCAACTTCTTTGATCATTCCCTCAAGCTCAACAATACCAAATTCCTGGCAGATTTGATGAAGCTCATTCAAATTAATTTGTCTGCTTCCATTGTTGCTGAAATGAAAAGAGGAAAAACGGGATGCTCCTCACGTTCCATCTACTTCTGTAAAAACTGAATTTCTTCCTTTGAATATCCACCCAAGTCAATATCATTTTGCCTAGTTAAAAACAGAGTATAGCCAAATATAAATGATCGAGCTCCTGTAGATTGCACGGATTGCTTGCTAACTGTGTAGTCTGGCCCTTGCTAATCTTCTGATCACACTGCAGCTCCATAATTATCGGCGAATCTTGAAGATCCCCCGCATTCATCGCACAAATGAAATCAAAATACCTTTCTGTCCAGCATTTGTTCCCTGGGCGTACTTAGAGAAATGATGCCCTCCTCAAAAGGATGTTCTCTCCCTCTGCTTGATACCTCTAAACATGCCACTCTTCACACGATTTGCAGCCTCATGCCTCCACCAGAACATATATAGCACACAGGCTTATTGCCAACTTACCTCACAGATCTAGTGGACAGAACCTGCCTCTGCATCTCTTGGACATAACTTGCCTCAGGGATCCCTCTAGCTCATATTGAATCCATGCTCATGTCTTTCTAGATTGTTGACGACCTTTCCCTACATTGGAAAACAACTAAACCAGTAGTGGAAAACAAAACTCTAGCAATTATCCTCAGATGCCATATTTATTGTGGATGGATAGCGCCTCAAAATAAACACCATATCGAACAGGTACAACAGTGTGACAAGCAAGATTAGAGGAAGTTTGGATCTCACTCCACCTCTGAATCTTCCACAAGCGATGACTCTTTGTTGTTTGGCGGCCCCACAATCTTCCACAGATCAAAACATGATCCTTCTCCATGGCCTCACTTCTTTTTCTTCAAATCTACTCCAGGATTTATAGGAACAAAAGTGACCTACGTGGTTCCACCTCGGATCTGTTCCAGGATTTACAGGAACGAAAATGACCTACGTGGTTCCACCTCAGCTCCTTCTTGTACAAGCTCATCCTTGGTTCAGTAGTCCGCATGCAACTTGTAGATCTACAATGTGCACACGCAAGGCACTTTGCAATCGGCCTGCATTCCTCTCTTCTCTCATAGTGCAACTGAGGCAACGAGGCAATGGAAATGAGCATCCCTTTGGCCCTCAGCAATTCCTACAATTCCAATTCTAGCCGCTCGAGCGATCCAGTGGAGATTGGCTCATCATTCACCGATCCAGAAGGGCTGCTGCTCGCCGAGACATGAACTGAAAGAATGTTTTCAGCATGGGAAAAAACAGCAATTGCTGTCATGTTTGGAATATCCACGGGCGAAATATAGGCATGGCTTGACCAGTCATCTGGGTAGGACGTTTACTAGTCCCAAAATTCAAAAACTCCATGCCCAATTTGGTCCCATTCAAAGAGCCAATCTGCATCTCTGGGTAATTGAAGTAACTATCATTCTCAAACAAAGGAAGCTCATTCTCAAACAAAGGAAGTTGGTGTTCCTGCAGCTGGAGGTTGTAATCTCTCATCCCTGTTGGTTCATTAAAAGCCAGGGGATGCATCTTTTC
>JASDQU010738839.1:29589-42384 GCA_032191745.1 Picea mariana
ACATGCACTGGCTCCACCCAAAAGTCCCCTTCATGTTCCACCTAGATCACAATCCAATTAATCATGTGGTTAGGATCAGGCACATACTTCTTCAATAAATACACATGAAACACATTATGAATTCTTATTGATGCAAGAAATGCAATCATGTATGCAATTGGGCCTATTATCTCTAAGACTTCAAATGGCCTACGGTATCTCACTGCCAACTTTGGGCAACTTCCCAATTTCAACGAGATCCTTTTAGCCTTTACTTTTAAAAACACACGCTCATCCACTCTAAATTCCATGCGTTCCCTTCCTTTATCCACATATCTCTTTTTCCTATCCTGAGAAACCTATAAATTATTCATGATATTTACCATCTTCTCATCCATTTTTCTTAGTAGTTCTATCCCAATAATGTCTCTATCTGCTCGGTTATCCCAGCTCATTGGCATGGTGCACTTTATTCCATATAAGGCTTCAAAAGTCCTCATCTTCAATGATGTTTGATACCCATTGTTGTAAGAAAACTCAACCAAATGAAGACAGTCTTCCTACCTGGAAGGCTTGTACATTACATACATTCTAAGCATATCTTCAATTATTTGGTTGAMYCTCTMTGTCTACCCATCTGACTCTAGATGATATGTTGTGTTGAAATTCATATTTGTCCCAAATATTTTAAACAACCCTTCCCAAAAATTATATGTGAATTTGGAATCTATGTCAGACATTATTACCTTAGTCACCCCATGTAGCGTGACAATATATTTCATATAAACCTCTGAAATGTTGTATACAAGGCTTCAAAAGGGATCATCTTCAACAGTGCTTGATACATGTTATTGTAAGTAAACTCAACCAAATGAAGACAGACCACCTACCTAGAAGGATTTTACATTACATACATTCTGATCATATCTTCAATTATTTTGTTGACCCTCTATGTCTACCCATATAACTTTAGAATATATGTTATGCTAAAATTCATATTTATCCCAGATGCTTTAAGCAACCCTTCCCAAAAATTATATGTGAACTTGGAATCTTTGTAGGACATTATCGCCTTAGGCACCCCATGTAGCCTGACAATATATTTCATATAAATATCTGCAATGGTGTATGCCTTGTGATTCATTTTAACTAAAATAAACTATGTAGCCTTTGTAATCTTGTTCACCACTACCATGATGGAATCATGTTTCATTATTGTTCTGGGAATTTTAGTGATGGAATCTATTGTAACTACTTCCCATTTCCATTCAAGAATGGGCAATGGATGTAGCATTCTTTTTGGACGCCTATGCTCTGTATTTACCTTTTGACATTCAATACATCTAGCTATATAACCAACCACATGTTTCTTCATTCCAAGAAATAAAATATATTGGCATCTTACAATTGTAATTGTCTTCTAGTGCCTTGGATTTCCAATGTATGACACATTTTGCATTTCTTTCAACACTAAATTTCTTAACTCCAGATAATTAGGCATAAATTGTGTTCCTATACAAGAGGATCCCATCCTCTTCTAATCTATAGTCTATCAATTTTAGTTGCACATTATCCCACTGTAAATATTTCTTAACTTGCGCATAATTTTGGTATGATATCATAGCTTCCAAAATTCTATTTTTTAAAATGGAACTATACATACTAATGTTTCTACCATGCATTTCATGCACCCTCCTACTCAGTGCATCAACCACTTTATTCTCTTTCGCATTGATGTGCTTGATGTCAAAGTCCTATTCATAGATAAATTCCATCCACCTGGTTTTTATGGCATTTATTGTTGGTTTCTCAAACAAGTATTTCAAACCACTATGGTCTATCCTCAGCTCAAATTTTCTTCCCATGAGATAATGCCTCCACATCTTCAACACATGGACAATATTTACAATTTCCAAGTCATGGGTAGCATTATTTCTTTCATTCTCTTTGATTTTCCTTGACTCATAGCATATTTCATGCGCATTTTGAGAAAGGAATCCACCCATCCTTTCCTTGCATGCATCATTGCACACCACAAATTCCTTATCTGGATCTTCAATCTTCAAATTAACTTCATTCATTAATAACTCCTTCAAATGCTAAAAATTTTCTTCGCATTTGACAATCCATTCAAATTTTACTCCTTTATTTTATAATGAAGTAATTAGATGTGCAATCTTGGAGAAACCTTCAATGAATATCATGCAGTACCCAACCAACCCCATGAAATATCTAACCTATGAAATGATATTTGGTTCTCACCATTCTTTAATAGCCTCAATATTTTCTAGATACACTTATATGCCCTCCTCTGAGATAATGTGGCTCAAATAGTGGATTTTTCTTTGACAGAAAGTGCACTTACTCAACTTGCCATACAAATGGTGCTCTCTCAACACTTGTAGCACCATCCTCAAATGGTGTTCATGCTCCTCCTTCGTCTTGGAGTAGATAAGAATATCATCCAAGAATATCACAAATTTTTCTAGGTAATATATTTACACTCCATTCATCAAACACATAAAAGTATCTAGTGCATTTGTCAACCCAAATGGAACCACCACAAACTCATAATGGCCATACCTTGTCCAAAAGGTTGTCTTGATAGTATCGTCTTCTCTAATTCTCACTTAATGGTATCATGACCTCAAGTCAATTTTGGAAAAAAAAAAATCTCTTCACTATTTTTAAATTGTTGTGGTGCAATATTTAAGAGTTGGTTTGTTCGGGATTATTCACAACAAAGTTCATTTTGATCAATGTTTTCAATATTTACCTAGATTCATCTTTAATAAAATTATTCGGTGATGAGGGTATAATAATTGAGCTATAAATACAGAAAATGTGCACAGATAGATCAGTCTAGATAGGTTAGCTCAGATGAATCCAAGTAAGGATTCAAAACGTTGATCAAAATGAACTCCACTGTGGATAATCTGGAAGAAACCAACTCTAAAATATTTTCTCCTTTTCACAGATAAAAAATATCATCAATCCTTGGTAAAGGGTACATTTTCTTTATGGTAACATTGTTCAGTGGTCTAAATTCAATACACAAACTCAGAGTTCCTTCCTTTTCTTTACAAAAAGCATTGGGGAACCCCAAGCTGAGACACTTGGGTGTATGTACCCCTTCTTCAACAACTTTTCTAGTTGCATCTACAACTCTTTCAATTATGGTGTGCTCATTCTATAGGGAGTCTTGGACACTAGGATAGCTCTAGGAATCAATTCAATGTCTCTTTTTGGTGGCAATCCTAGAAATTCCCCAAACACACATTCATACTCCTTCAAGACTAGATAATATTCAATATTTGGCTTCTTGTCCTTGGTTGGCTCTTCTATAAATGATGCATATGTTTGGCACCCTTTCCTAAAACTTATCTTTTAATTGCAATGTTGAAATATCTCTAACAAATATAGGTCATGGAATACCTTGAAGTATCTGGGGATTCCCTTCCTCATCAAGGCATGTGAAATCCTTGTTGTAGAAATATAGGATAGAGTGATGCTTGTCCAACCAATCTATACCAATCAAACAATCATATGATCCAATCTACACCAATCTGCCTTGGTGTCGGATCCATTCATGTAAACTGGGAAATCCCTAACAAGTTAAGTGATTCTTCTATGGGTTCTAGTAACTAGCTAAACCAACCAATATTTTCTATGCTTACATCTCTTCAATTTAAACTTTTCAACTTGATTATGATCTATATAGCTATGACTAGATCTATAATCAATCAAAATAGTAATAGGATGATTATCAATCTTACCTTCCACCTCAATCATGTGGGATTGATAGTTTTCTTGTATTTTGTCCAACGATGCATAAATTATTCCCATGCCCCTACCCATGTCTTCTACTATATTTACCTCATGAATGTTGTGAACATTCCTCATCCTTTCTCCCTTGTGAGGGAAATCCTTATACATGTGGTCTCCCTCACATCCCAAACACTTTATGGGTTGATGTCTTGGCCTCTTCCCCAAGGAATCTCTCACCCTAGGTTCACCTTGTTATTTCTACCCATGTTGATATGACTGTGAGTTGCTCCTCAACAAAGGTGGCTTGAATCCTTTCTTCATGTGATCCATCTTTCCTTTCTTTTTTCATCTCGATATTTTTGAAAATTTGGCCTCCCCTTGTATTTCTCATACATATATTTGTATTTCCTTTTAGCTTCCTCTAAGGTGTTGAGCTCATTAAAATAAATGTTATCCTTATAGAATGATGGCAAGCCACTCAAAAACCTATGATTTTTAGCCTTCTCATCCATGATAAAATCCACATACCTCAAAATATCCAAGAACATTTTTCCATACTCTTCCATGGTCATGTTTCCAAGTTTGAGTTCAAATAAATATTGCATCTTCTTGTCATAATAATGCTCTAACAAGTATTCTTGTTGAGAGTATTTCTTGAATTGCTTTCAAGAAATTATTTTCTCATCAATATGTTTGACCTACTTTAGCTAGTCCCACCATGATGCAAACCCCTTACCCTGACTGGGTCTGCGACCTCCCGGTCACTGGATTCATTGAAGGTTCCAGCAGGGAGCCAAAGGAGCCGCTTCGGCTCAAATCAGAGGAGGAAGAACGATCCAATGAAAGTGAGGGGGTTGCGCCTCTCCTCTCCATTGAATGTGTGTTGGGTGCGCTAGCTGGCTGGAGCTTGATGACGTGGAGTGATGCTCCTGCATCACACCACATGGAAGCTTTTCCCTAAAGATGATATATGGAAATTCTTTCTTCCAAGTTTGATGAATAATTATGAAGCCGGAAATATTTTATCATGCCTAATAACTAGGCTTCAACATCTTCACCCTTCCTATGATCTCCATTAAATGGTGATGCTTGAGCTTCGTATGCCCTCTTAGCAAAATATCAGACTCGAGCCTCCTCCACTGATGTTTAACAGGCGACACACTTGGGTTTCTCTCTGATCCTAAAAAATCATGTGCTCTTCTAGTTGAATGTTATAGTGAATGATGATGTCTACTAGCACTCCATGAGTGCATAGATCCCCTATGGTCATATTTCCTATCATGAGATATGGATGTGGTTGCATGCCATGCACTAGCTACATGTTTTGTGTAAGAATAATTATTGACTTGTCTTTGCAAATTATTCAGACTCTATAGAAACATAGTATTAATTTGATTATGCTCTTTCTGAGGTTTTACCAACCTTTCATTGAATTATATATAGATTTGCACTTCCCTTTTCAAGATCTTCATTGTCTCACCCAACTCTATAGGTTTTTCCCTGCTTCTACATCCATTAGACTCAGTTTATGCATTTCCCAAGCTGATATGTAACCCTCTGATTTTATCTTCATGGTTGTAAGAACCTTGTGCATCAAATATCTCTATAGTCCCCATTTATGAACCTGATATGTTCTGCATATACCAATTCTGTAAAAATATGCATGTAAGAATTACTGCTAGAAATTATGTATATCGTATTTTTTTATTGATTAGGTTACAAACCCTTATTCATCTCAATATATGAAGAATATCGATATACTAATCCATAGTTAGATCCTTGAGATGTAATATCCTTTGAATTATCTTACCAACAATTTTACTTGTGCCCCATTCTAGGTTCTAGGATAAAAGTTATGGATTTTTAATCTACCCTTTCTACTCAATTGTGCCCTTTTACGTGGTGTCATCAAGTTGATAGGCCATATTTTGCTTCTTGTAGAAGAAAATCTAATGGGAACCAAGAAAACTTGTATATTGGGAACTGATAGTGTTCATGATGGTGATTTCACAACAACTTTTTGATTGGTAATATGATGATCCCTTCAAATTCTACATCAATTTGGATTTGTCGACTTTGTCCTTTTCACATTTCCTCCAGAATTGGAATTTTTAGCAAAATATGTTATCCCCCAAAAAGAGAAAAACTAGGAAAACTTCAGTACGACAAAGTTGTCTAGCTCATTGAGAAGGTAGAATGTTGAGTAAATAAATTTCTCCATATTTGCAATCTAGGGTCCCTTTTCTTCCTCTGAAGATCCCCAGAAGGTGGCATAAAATAGTGGATTTTGACATGTTCCTGCATCCCCATTCCAAACCCCTTGGAATATGGCCAAAATTCCAACTGGGTATCTTCAAGTCTACTTTTTGGACTCATTATAAAAATTTATCAATAACAAAGCCTCTATCAAGGAGTACCACCATGTTCTTCAAAAACCTCTAATTTGCATTTTCTAGAAATTTGTAGTAGAAATAGATATTAACCCTCACTGAAACTTTTGTATGCCACCTCATTATGGACATACCCTTTAAATTTCATATGATTCTAAGTTTTTCCACTCTTGTTATGGCCAAAACAAGATTTTGGCTCCAAACTTAACTTTTATTCTTAATTTTATCTTCTTCATATTTCTCCTTTTCTTTCCTTCTCTTCCCTTCTTCTGATCTTCCTCCTTTTCATTTTCTTATACACTATTGCTTCATCTTTATCTTCCTGTGAAATGACTTATCACACTTCAAAAATCTTATTCTTGCGACATATTGCATCTTCAGTTTTTATCTCATGCAACGTATTGTGGTTCCAAAAACTTTCTTAACACACCCCAAATTTTATTTTATACAGTGTATCGCACATTGGAAATATTTCTTCCTTATGATGAGACTGCCTCTTCCTATTTATTGTGTCACAAGTAAGTTTTCTTTCTCATGACATATTGCAAGAAATTCCTCTTTCTTGTGATATGTCACATCCTCAGAAGATTTCCTCCATTGTAACAAGGCTCATGTAAAGCATTTAGTGAGTAGGGAATGCAACACCTCCACCTGAAAAGCAAGATGCTTAAGTTTTGGGTTGCTAAGGTGACTTGGACAAATGTGTGCACCTACAATTGGGAAATTTGTGTGAAAATATGGATAAGTTGGATGCACTATGATGAGTGCAGACTTGGATAAGTGACATGAGGAGGCGATCCAAGAGTAATATGGATGGGCGCTCCACACTAGGGGATCATGACGAGTGAGAATGGTGCCTTGAGGCATACATCACCGCAGATAATTAACAATGGGCACGCTCACCATATAGACATCTTAGGCATGCCATCCTTGGGTGCATCATGTGAATGACTCAAGGCATGGAGATATGAGGCCGACCCAGGCAATAGGTGAGTTGGGGCACGACCCAAAAAACTGACGCAATGGTAGGATGCATCGTGACTTGAGTGAGACACACATTGGGGTGAGTTAGAGAGTCAACTCGACTTTACCCAAGAGATGTGATGGTTTAGGAACGAGTTAGCGCAATGATTTGGTGAGGTGGAAGTGTATATATGGTATGCATTGTGACAAACCAAGACAACAACTCGGTGGAGAAATACACCAAGAAATTTGAGGTGGACTCAAACAAAGAGGGATAAGCACCCCCAAGGAGCCAAGTCGCTCCACATAGAATGATTTTTTCTACCTTGCGGAGGTTCTATGGATAGAGTTTAGGTGAGTTATCTTTAGACTGAGTTAGAATGTCGGGATGGTTTTAGGGTTGGCAGTGGGTCTGATAGAGAGGATTCTTGTGGTGGTTTGTGAGATAGACTTGGTTGCGACAGTATGAGGAGGTCATGAGATAGAAATTTTAGGAAAGTTAGGCGAATTGGCAAACTTGTATCTTATGTATGAGCCAAGTGCTCCCTTATTGTATCTAACGCATTGTATTGTACCTTGTTTTAACATCTTGTAAACTAAGAAGATTTGTATGGGTGTTAGGCACCTCTAGTGCCACCCAACCATACTTGTGTCTCTTTCTCATGTGTATGTCTATTGCTTGTTCTTGGCTGCATAATTGGCTAAGTATAGAACGTGTTAAATGTATATGTTGTAAAGAACGCAATTTTAATGAACTGCGTGGCTGGGTGGGTACCTTGGTGGCAAAGAGTTGGGTGAGGAAACTTGAATCACCAAGTACTCTCGGTTTGGTCAAACCACCGAGTTGGAAATGCCACAGTGCCACATGACCCTAGGTGTCAGGCCACTTGGGTGTGCCAAGTTGAGTTGGATCCCCGGGCAGACTATGGGCGTGTGACCACTCCCCTTCTTTATCGCATCTTTGGAAGTTTTCTCTTCATATAGTGTATCACACGAATTTTATCTTCATATGATACCCCACATCGCATGAAGTTTTATCTTCATGCGATAAGCCGGAATTCTTGAAAAAAAATATCTAAGTCTTAAGTGCCTTTTCTTCCTCAAAATTCATGTTTTGCAATGTAGTAGAATTCTCTGTCGAACATCAAAAAACTTTCACCTTCGCAATTTAACACACCGAAATTATTTTGGTGTGATACATCTCATCACACTAAACTTTTAGTTTGTGCAATACATGAAGATTCCTCCAAAATTTTCTAAGTATCGAGTCTATCTTCCTGGCGATGATACCATGCCACATCAAAATAATATTCATGTGATACATGTTGTGTCACATGAAAAAAAAATTAATGTGATGCACAAGTTCCTCAAAAATTTATAAGTGTTGTATCATCATAAATGTTCCCTTTTATAGTGTATTGCAACAAACTTATTTGTGTGTGATACATGAAACTCTTCAATTTTTCACAAAATTTTCTAAGTCAAAATTCCATTTTCCTAGGCAAGAACATTCTTTCACATGAAAAAAAAATTCATGTGATACACACTATATCGCACGAAAAATATTTTGGTGCAATACACGCACGAATTTTACAAGTTTTTTCAACACTTAGTCATTTTTCTATTTTTTTAAGCTCACAATTGTTGTGGAAAGCATTGAATCAGTGTTTTGAGTCGACTTCAACCACTCATACACCAAATTGACCCCCATACAAACCAACCCCATTAAAAATTCCAAATTGGGGATTTTTCCCAACTTAGCACTAAGAAAACTCTGCTACCCTGTCACATACCCATGCAAGCTTGGTGTTGTAACCATGGCTCTAATACCAAATTGTAATGTTCCCACTACCATGAAAAAGCAAAAGAATTTGATACCCATTAAAATAAATCGATGCGACATGATTAAAAATGCATAGGCAGTTACCATAAAATTAATTCCATGAATTCAAACCAGTTAAAGCATACATAAAAATCAAACTTAGTGTTTTAATGAGAAATAAAAACGGTAAATAAGAAAAGTTATCTTATAAACAAATGCACAATTTGTTTTAAAGGACGTAAGTTCCACCCAATCATAGACTTGACTGCTCTAACTCTCTCAATACTAGGTCACCCCTGAGCTATGGCTATGAATCCACAAGAAATATGGCTCTTATGGTTGGCTACTCTCCACTCAACTACCCAATACCTAGTAAAAACTCTCAGTAAGTTAATTCCTACAACAATTCCAATCCATTATCTCTCTTTCCCCTCAACTTGCATAACCCAAGCAATGGGATCTCATTCTCTACCATGAAATCCCTTAGGCCATCCCACTTCCCCCTAGGGATTTAGTAAAATTTGGACAATAAATATCTCAATTGGGGACTCTAGGAATTTCAGTTGTAACATGAATTATGACAGTAGAAATCTCACATGCTCTAGGAAATTTCCTCCATAGAAATCTCACTTACGGGCCTGACATCCTATTCTACATGCATTTTCCAGCTCCATCAAGTTATCTTCAACACTACTATGGCTTCCCTCTCTTCCCAGCACCCAACACTCTATTTTCCTCTCTTCTAACGAGTTGTAGCAACTCCCCTCTCCCTATACTTGAATTTTTCCCTTTTCTTCTTCATGAATGTTTTGACTCTCTCACATTTCTCCAAAAATATTGTACTGACCCATTCTATAATAACTAGGTGAAATGAATCTTTCACCCACCTGTTACATACATGTACTTTAGCCCATTCTTCAATAACTAAGTGAGATAACTTTGTCCACCAACCTCTTACATGCATTCAATGATTGGTTTGATAAGTCAAATGAGGTAAACATTAATAATAAAAATATTTAGAAAAGTGACTTGGTTTTATTAGACATGTGGACGTTCCCTTGGACCCCCTTTATCCCCTTCTCTCTTGTGGAAACTTATCCCCCATGACTTTGTACTTAGCTTCCTGAAATCGTTGATGTAATTTAAATTATTATTTTTTAATATACAATGTTTACATATTACATTGCTTGGCCCACAACCATACATTATATTTACAATATACATCGCTAATATGGGGACTAAAAATGGGGGTGTTACATTCCCCTCTCCATACCTTTTACACCATCCTCTTTGTGTGCCACCATAATGATGTACATGTATATACAAAATTTTACATCATAGTACTCGATAACTTCGCAGTTTAATGACTCGCGTAACAATTCCAACCAACAATATTTCATTCCCCTCAACTTGTACAACCCAAGGAAGTGTACCCCCTTCTTTGCACTACAGTCCCTCAAGCTATCTCATTTCCTTCCCAGGGCTCCAACATAGGTCGAACAATAAGTCTCAAAGTTGTGGCTCCATTAACTCCAGTGGTCGAAATAGAGTCTTTGTATACTTATATACAAATGTACATTTACATTTCATCACAAATCTACAAAAAGATGCAAGTATTCCTCCCACACATCCTCCTCGTTCTCCCACATGAAATCTTCGAGATTGTAGCAAGTCCACTAGACCTGTACCAATTCGATGGCTCGGTTCTTGAGCACTTTGACTTTTCGTTTCAGGATGTGCACTCTCTCTACCCGAAAGTCCCCTTTTTGTTCCACCTAGATCACAATCCAATCAATAATGTGGTTAGGATTAGGCACATACTTCTTCAATAAAGACACATTAAACACATTATGAAATCTCATGAATGCAGGCAATGCAAGAATGTATGAAACTGGTCCTATTCTCTCTAGGACTTCAAATAACCCATAGTATCATGTTGCCAACTTTGGGAAACTTTTTTATTTCAACGAGCTCCTTTTAGCCTTTAATTTTAAAAACACATGCTCTCCGACTCTAAATTCTCTATGTGACTTGCCTTTATCCACATAGCTCTTTTTCCTGTACTAAGAAACCTCTAAATCCTTCCTGAAATTTACCACCTTCTCTACCATTTCCCTTAGTAGTTATGGCCCAATAATAGCTATGTCTATTGGGTTATCCTAACTCATTGGCATATTACATTTTCTGTCATACAAGGCTTCAAAAGGGCTCATCTTCAATAATTCTTGATATCTATTGTTGTAAGAAAACTCAACCAAATAAAGAGAGTCTTCCCACCTAGAAGGCTTGTCCATTACATTCATTCTAAGAATATCTTCAATTATATGGTTGACCCTCTCTATCTACCCATCTGACTCTAGATTATATGTTGTGCTAAAATTCATATTTGTCCCAAATCCTTTAAACAACCCTTTCCAAATTAGATCTGAATTTGGAATCTCTATCGAACATTATCTCTTTAGGCACCCCATGTAGCCTAGCGATATCTTTCATATAAATCTCTACGATGTTGGCTTCCTTGTGAGTCTTTTGACTGGAATATAATGTGAAACATTTGTAAGTGTGTCCACCACTACCATGAAATATATTGTAACTACTTCCCATTGACATTCAGTAATGGGAAATGGCTATAGCAATCCTACTAGATGTGTATGTTATGTCTTTGGCTTTTGACATTCCATGCATCTAGCTATATAATATTCCACATCTTTCTTCATTCCAAAACAAAAACATTGGCCTCTTATAGTTGTAATTGTCTTCTAGTACACTGGATGTCCATTGTACGACACATTATGCATTTCTTTCAACACTAAATTTCTCAACTCAAAAGAATTAGACACATAACCTTTTTTCATGTAGAAGAGGATCCCATCCTCTTCCAATCTATATTCTTTAAATTTTAGCTATACATTATCTTGTTGTAAACCTTTCTTAACATGTGCATAATGTTGATCTTATGCCAGAGCTTCCAAAATTCTTTTTTTTTTTTTCTAAATTGGAACTATATATACTAATGGTTGTACCATGTATTCCATGCATGCTCCTAGTCAGTGCATCAACCACTTTATTCTCTTTGCCTTTGATGCGCTTGATGTCAAAGTCATATTTATTGAGAAATTCCATCCACCTAGTTTGTTTGGCATTTACTGTTGGTTGTTCAAACAAGTATTTCATACCACTATGATTTATCCTCGGCTCAAATTTTATTCCCATGAGACAATGCCTCCACATCTTCAGTGCATGGACAATAGCTACAACTTCCAATTCACAGGTCTCATAATTTCTTTCATGCTCGTTGAGCTTCCTTGACTCATAGCATATGACATGCCCATTTTGAGTAAGGACTCCATGCATACCTTCATTGCATGCATTAGTGCACACAACAAAGTCTTCATATGGATATGCAATCTTCAAAATAGATGCATTGGTTAATAATTCCTTCAAATGATGAAAATTATATTTGCATTTGGTAGTCCATTCAAATTTTACTCTTTTCTTTTGTAAAGAAGTAATTGGATGTGAAATATTGGAGAAACCTTCAATGAATCTCATGTACTACCCAACCAACCCCATAAAATATCTTACCTATGAAATTTTCTTTAGTTCTATCCATTATTTGATAGCCTCAATATGTTCTAGATCCACTGATATTCCCTCCTCTAAGATAATGTGTCCTAGATAGTGGATTTTTCTTTGATAGAAAGTGCACTTTCTCAACTTGGCATACAATTGGTGCTCTCTCAACACTTGTAGCACCATCCTCAAATATTTCTCATGCTCCTCCTCCACCTTGGAGTAGATAAGAATATCATCCAAGAAGACAAACACAAATTTGTCTAGGTAATATTTGAACACTCCATTCATCAGACACAT
>JASDQU010738839.1:51748-81683 GCA_032191745.1 Picea mariana
AAGTTGAGATTAAAAAATCATTTTACATCCAAAAGGATCAACACTAGTTTCTTAAAGAAATAACTCCAAGCACCAACAAACCACCTATGTGGATTTTTTCAATGATAGCCATAAGTCATTAAACTTGAGTAACATTCATTGATTCATGAAATAATCCTCGGACTCCCTAACCTATGCAAGACCAAGCTTCAAAACATGTGCTAAGATGACCTTATCCACTAGGAAGAATGGAATATGGACCTTCTTAAAAAAATTGTGAGAATTAGATGAGACTGGCATGGTAGCAACCTTAATGCTACTAGAGGGGTTCTCAGAATGAAGAAGAGTGTCTTTAAATGTAGTTGATTACATTTTCCAATGACTTCAGATGGAGAAACTTTTGGAGTTGTGGAGAAGGACATCGTCCCTTTATTCTTGTGCCACCCTCTAGACATAACATTAGGGGCAAAGTTGACTTCTTCAATATGTGATAATTGGCCAAAGAAAGATTATCTTCTAGCAGTGTATTGATAAAGGTCAACATTCACTAGTTAAGAGGGATCCCCTCCTTATCATGGATCTTTTCCTTTGTGTTGTCAATGGTGTCCATGCTCTCCATCTCAACATGATAGTGTTTCCGGACAAGGTTTTCACAAAACTTTGGGTGCCTCCTCTTGCAAAGTTTTCATCAAACTATGCATTCGCATCCTTTTGATCTTTAACACTTTACCGGTGGTGGGCCTCCTTTGACCCATGGCACTGATGAGATAAACACCATCTTGGTCATCCCAACAATGGTAAATAGAACAACCCTTGTGCCTTTCATGATCAAGGGGGTAGGGGAGTTAGACACATGGCCTTTGGGACTATTTAGAAGAAAGAATAAACAATTTTCCTTGCCTACCATGGCACCACATCCATGAGCTTGACACAAAGACATTTCTCTTTCAAACTTGGAGGGTAGAGTTTCAATGGTAATATCATCTCCAAATGTAATATCACGACCTTCATTATATTCATCCATAAACATGGGGTCCTTATTCATTACCGACACACCCCAAATTAGAATATGTGCAACAATGGAATAAGTTAATAAGTCAACAAATCCACCTCCCTTTTGATAAAAAATTATCTCGACAAAATTTTGTCGAAGTCATAGTTTCACCCACTTGATAGGAACTTTGACCATAAAACTTTACTTTCAAAAGTTTTGACCCATTTTCAAATAACTTAAAACATCAAAATGTTTAAAAAAAAATTCAAAAACAAAGCTTTGCCTCCCTATATATATATATATATATATACAACAAACCTAAAAAAACATGATTAAACACCCCCAAAGGAAGCATATGGTGGTATACATATACACACCATCATATATACCACTCCATATAGAGGGGCATATATGCTCATAGTGTTTTCGTGTGCACTCCAACCCGGTTCCCGGTTCCAAAGATACAAATGACGTAAGTTCGAACTGTAAATAACTAAGTCATAAGTGATTCGATGCCTCGCGACTTCTCAGCTGAGTTTTTCAATACCCATTGATCGATTCCTCAAATCTCGGCCAGCTGTTGTTTATAATTATATGAGTGCTGCATGAGTCTGCTTCATAACGATTCAATTGATCCCGGATTCGCCATATCACATCCAGAAATGAATACGATTTTTAGCGATTCGAGTTCGGCTTCTTCGTCTGCTAATTCAAACAAGAACAACCAAAACGAGACATTTGAAGATCAGAAATCGCCCGATCATGGAGAAATCGGCGTTGATCCAGGTATGAAATGTCGAAACTCGACACAGGATGAGAGAAATTCTGGTGGAATTTGGGGTTTCCAAACCCTAGTAAAGTCATTGGGTTCGAAATCCGAAGGTATTATTAAAACATACCGGCGGGATTTGGGAGAATTCGGGACCGGACTGATGAAGGAAACGGAGGCTTTAAAGGATCTAGCCACCCGGGCGGTAAAGTCTTTGCATAAAGAAGAAACCGTCGATACAGAGGAAACTGGGTATAGGTTTTCGTATTCTTCCGGAGTGAAAAATTCAGTGCAACCTAAGGTTAGGGAGGATTCTCCATTAAAAACAGGAGAATCCAGTGTTAAGGCCTCGAATTGTTCCAAATCTGATAGAATGAAAAATGATGTTGAAGATGAGGACGGGTGGGGCGATGCTGTTGAAGATTCGAGTGGTATTGATTCTGTAAAGAAACAGTGTGCACCAGGAAATTCTCAGGTCCAGGGTTCGAAGGTTGTTGATATTCGGAAGATTATGAGCGCTGCTGCAGAAGATGATGAGGATTTGAGTTGGGATTTCGATGAAGATGAGGATGATGCTAAATCCGATGAAAATCATTAGATTTCACCCTGTTATAGTTACAGGTTTCTCTGTTGTGTTTAGGGTTTTAATGTTGGATAATATCTAACTTTGTAGCAATTTCTATTTGATATAGCTCTTTGGATTATGTATATATTGAATGCTGCAGGAAACTCCCGGTTTGCCAGCCGAAGTCCATTGAATATTGCCATAAATGGTTGCCTAGAAATGGCATGTAGATTTACTAGAAGTAGGCCGCCCATTGCATTATACTCCCAAAATAGGAAAATAAATAATATTTTTTTTATGGTGTTCGTTTCAATGAGGCTGATGGTGGATGTGATGATTTCAGGCCCTTTATTGATTTAATCCTGGCCATTTCAGTGAGATATCATGTATGTTATTGATTTTTTTTGAGTAAAATGTGAAATTGGTTGCCATAATTCTTGAAAGTACGCTGCATCGCAGCTTAGGAAGAATTTCCCGTCGATCTGCTTTCACGGCAATTGGCCTACACTGGGGAACCACAAATCGGCCCGCTTTAGCAGGCGAATCAATCCACAAGGGCCAATTATATGCATATGCCTTGAGGGGATTGTAACCCTGGTGGGTGGCTTAACATACCATTTGACCAGAACACCGTTTCCATGATTGAAATTTGGTTACTGGGTAACTTTACCGAATTAACCCCCCTTATGTCTGTCAAATTCTATAAATTTGCATGTCTTTCTTTGGATTGAGAAGATGGTCTTTTTCTGAGGCAAAAATAATATTCATCATCGCAAACGTATAATTTTCTTTCTTTCTATTCACAGATCTGTATCCATCTGGTGGTAAAGTAAAATTCTGATTGTTGTTCATGTCATTATTCTACCTTCAATTTCAAACTGTTCTGTGAGTTATGGTTACATACTAAATATTACCAGTTATACAAGAGACAGTAACATTGGTATTTTGACACTTTATTACATCAGAAAGTGAGAGTTCTACCTATCATCAAATTTCGCACACTTTGAGCAATGGGGGTTAGGACATTATTTCTTTTGATAAACTGGCCTTTCTGCTGGTGGGAAAAAAACAGATGTCATTCATGTTTTTTGGCTGCATCCCACCTCAAACTAGATTAAGGTAAGCTGAATAGAAGTTTATCATATTTATATGCACTTTCACATTTGATTCCAGTAACCAGTTTGGTTGTGGGTAACTTGGTTGAATTCTGGATCTTTTGTTCATCCTTTTATCACCCAATCCTCCCTGTTTAAGAACCGAGCCTACGACATATTGCGAGGCATTTGTCTCAACTTAAGGTAAAAGGTTTTTGTAGATCAGGGAGCACCAAAATTGGAGCGGAACAAAGAGCAACCTTCAACGTATAAAAAACAGTGACACAATGTGATCTCCATGTGAAAGTATTCTGACTAATCAATTAATGTAGGGGATGAACAATATGAAAAAATAATTGATGAATTTTTATAGAAGTTCATACATCTCAAAGAGCTCCTCGAGTCCTAATATTGAAGTGAGAGTGGGTTAATCTTTGAACACCTTGAGCTTTTTTTTTCTATCTATGTAAGCTACACGCTGGTCTATGACAAATGCGAGGTACTTAATTGAAATTTAGCCGAAGCTACATCCTGGTCTATGACAAATCCGAGATACTTAATTGAAATTTAGACAAATTCATTGTAACATAGAGTTTGTTTTACACTCCATATGTTCTTCCCAAGATTGGGGATAAATAAGAATAACATTTCGGTAGAGTACTATAGACTTATTAAGATGAGATCGGAAAATATTATAAAAATTCTCTTAAAAGTATGATGTTCATCAGAAAATGGTAGAGTACCGTAGGCTTATTAAGATGAGGTCAGAAAATATTATGAAAAATTCTCTTAGAAGTAAGATGTTCATTAAAAACACAAAAGGCATCACCAGACACTCGTTAAAAATGAACTTGGTTTTGAACACAGTATTAAAAGTGTTTTGACGGGCAAATTGTATCTGATAAGACCTATGCTGTCAAGTCAATCTTTGCGAAGAAACGAGCCCTCTAGGAGAACATTGATAGAGGGAATTGGGTAACAATATTTATTTTGCTCATAAATTGTACAAGGAAGAAGAAACAATATGCATACCGTAGCAGAGTAATAAATGTCGTATACAATATGCATTTTGTAACAGAGTAATAATCAATGTATGGGTTGTAATATACATCATTAAATTTATACACTATATTGTATATACAGTTAGATAAGGTGTATATCTCAATCTATACAATATTTATTTCTTCGTTGTGAGATGCATATTGTATACAGCATTTATTACTATGTACATTTATTACTCTGCATACTGTTTACTAAAAAAACCACAATATAGAAAAATACTAAGATATATTATATAATAATAATAATTCATTTTTAAGGTTATGGTCAAATCAGACACCAAATTGGTGTATGAGACTCCTTTGATTGTGGGATAAGGGATTCCTCTGCCCAGCGATTTGACTGGATTTGATTGGTAAAGTCTACGGAGATATACATACCCTACCCCCCTCTGGATTTGAACTTGTGACCTCTTAAGAGGAAACACATGTTCTTAACCATTAGATCCACATGTTCTTAACCATTAGACCCACTCAGATTGTAACCAATGTTAGTAACTGCTTAATCTACCTTTAATTTTGTTTTATTACCCTTTGTTAGTAACGGGCTTGATTTACCTTTCGAATTTCAACGCTTTAATTTAGTTTATTTATTACCTTTTGTCAGTGACTGCTTGATCAACCTTTCAAATTTTAACGCTTTAGTTTAGTTTCTTTACATTCACTTTTTCAATTGTAAACGGTATGTAACAATGCAAATGACTTTGACTCACTGACGCTAGCGTAAATATCAAAATGGATGATTTACCTTGACAAGTTTGTTGGAATTTACAAAAAAATTGATGATTTACCTTGACAAGTTTGTTGGAGTTTACAAAAGGTACAGTGCCTGAATTTTTGAATCCAAGGCTCTGTTTAATCTACCTTTTTAATTTGTCATGCTTTAATTTAGTTTATTTACATTCACTTTGTTAATTGTAAATGGTATGTAACAATGCAAATGACTTTGACTGATCCAACATGACGAGCTTGTTGGAATTTACATCGGGTACAATTCCTGAATTTTTTAATCCAAGGCTCTCTTGACTGGACATATTGAAACTATCTAACTCTATTTCTAAATTGGAATTTTTGAACCTCAATCTCAGGCTTCAGTAGTGCATGCCGATTCAAAGTTGGAACAAAATCTATAGATTTCA
The DNA here is from genome assembly GCA_032191745.1 of Picea mariana. Taxonomy (NCBI): domain Eukaryota; kingdom Viridiplantae; phylum Streptophyta; class Pinopsida; order Pinales; family Pinaceae; genus Picea; species Picea mariana. The sequence continues at coordinate 57,347 of JASDQU010738839.1, forward strand.
TATACTCGGAGAAAATACATGTATCAAACATCTTGGGTCTTTTCTTGAAAATTGTTGTTCTCCAGGAAGTCTTTTCCAATACTTGCGTGCATACAACTCTCCAACAATTCTGCCTGTACTTCCAGGTACTCGATCTTTTTGTTGCTACAATTTTACGTGTGGCTTTAGATTGCTAAATCTGGGCAAAGAGATTTTGTATATAGTTATTCGGCTACGGCAAGTCTGTTGATGTACTGTGCTAATTATACTCTTCTTGAATTCCAAATTTCTTCTTTAATGGCATTGGTTCATACAATTCTTGAACATTTCAGTGGTGTGCTACGTTTTGGTTCCGATTAAAAGCTCAATATGCCAAGAAAACAGAAAGTTCCAGAAACTCCAAACCTTTCTCATTACTGAAAAGTTCATCCCTTCTACTAGGGCTAGGTATTTATGCCGGATGCCTTCTTCCAAGTGTTGTTCCAGGTATATTTTATGCCGGATGCTCTGTAACAAGAAAAATGAAAGTTCCAATAGCTTCTTCCAAGTGTTGTTCCAGGTATATTTCTCCTCGTCTTATAGTATAGTATCATTTACTAGACTCTAGTCTAACTCGAGTGTCCAATTTGTCGTTTTTGGTGATTCATCTCTGTGTCATCAATGGTTCTAAGAGTTTCAAGTTGAAGAGGTTATTCTTCTGGTAAGTATAACCAAACTTCATCTCCTACCTTGAACTTATAACCACTTTAGTGCTTGTTGTGTTGCTCTTTCTACTCTAACCTAGCCTTTCCGCCATGTTCTTCGCAAATTCTGATTGTTTTGACAACATTTTAAGTTTCCTCTTCAACTCAAATCTTTGGCAATGTGTTCAGCGCTACAATCTATATTAATACTTAAGATTAATATCTCGAACATGCTTGGAATGGTGAAAGTTCTATGCATTCATCCATTCACTAATTGCAATTGTGCTCATTCTAAGGACACTATACATCCCTTGTCTTCAAATGCCTTTTGATTGAAGATTTGCAGAAGTTGAAGCCCAATTTTATTTACCATTTGGCTTTATAGATTTATTTATGAGTGAAATATAATACTTTTATTTAGCATAGTTTGGGTTACCTTCCAAACATATACTTTAAGTTGTAAAGCTTTGAAACACAAGTACAACCTTAGGGTAACTAAAAGGGGTTGTCATTGTCACCACAATGTTCTCTCTCATTTTAAGTCGGCTCTCCTCTGGCACAAGGGGGTGTCCCTAGGGTTAGGGTTATTAAAGCTATGCAATGAAGGCTAAACTTAAATGGAGAATTAGCTCTAGTAAAACATATATTTGAAATGATTTTAGTTTATATTTTGGGGTGGTTCTATATGAGGTAAGATATCTATGTAACCTGTTCATCTAGAAGTAATTTGGTTTCAGGTATTTTGAGTAATTCTATGTCCGCACTTATTGAAGATTGTCCTTTTTTCAACATTGTTCTTGTTGACTATGGTAATAACTGCTATCAACTAGCATTACTATGCAAACAGGTAGACTGTTGTCATTTACAACACTCATGATTTAAAAATTTAGTCCTATTGTGATGTTTTAGTAAATGGGTACATGATAGGCCATAAACCAAAACAAGGCTTTCTCAAACACCTTGAAGGCTTTGTCAAACACCTTGAAAATACACGTTGGAATCTTTCATCATAGTATGGTTGGAAAATGAAGTGGAATCATGCAAATTGTAGCAAACAAAAAAATCATCACAAGGAAAATGTGTGTCACTACATGCTTGCTCTATCCAATGTTAGATAGAGTTGATATAAAACCTGCTTTGCAAATGAGATAGCCCATTATCAAGCCACAAAGTATCTCCATGGGCCACCAGGTGCCTCTCAAAAGGCTGATCTACATGCTCCACCCATTACCCTCCTTTCCTGCCATTAAAAACATCCATCATGCCCTCAAACATTAAGGGTTTTAGAAGGTGGCTCCAACCAAAATTTGCAATTACAATGATGTTTTATTTGGTTCTCTCTATCACATATGCATATGAAGTATGAGACACATTCAGATCTGAAACAATACACTAACTCATGATTTAAGGTTTGTTGTCCTCTTTTGGGTAGCTAGAAATCCCTGCATAAATAAATGATTGAAAATGCTGCCACCCCCAAACAAATTACACCCCACCCCCAAAAAAAAATCCTCTTGCTGATTAGTTATGCATGAATTTGTTAAGAGTTAAAGATCTTAACAGTGGGAAAATTTGAGCACTTTTATTTTCATGAAATCCCCATATGCTTCAAGAAATCAACCCCATCAATGAGAAAATATCACTGTTGATAACTCATAAAATTAGCTTTACACAACTCAGTCACATTTAATGATTTTGTCAAAATTTGGGCTTGAAATATCTTATTGGTGCTTCATGAGGTGGCCTTCAAGGCTAACGGGAAGTGGAGTATGCCAATTTAGATTTTTCTCCATCTTGCTCTCACTATACATGTCATAGATGGGATCTCCATGAAAAAACCAATGATTTACATCTCATCTATGTCTCTTATTCACAAGAAAAGTATCACCATCAGATCTTAACAACCATGTTGTTCCTCACATGAAAGGATGAACATACCTGAAAAATCCAATATTTAAAGATTTTTTCTGCAAAATCTGCTCCCTCTAAAATATCAAATGATGCATTCTGAAATTCAAAAATGTGAAGAAGCAAATAACTTACCAAACCCTTGTTTTCAAAAGAGGGTGAAGGGGGTGTTTCAGTGCCTTCATTTGATTTTTCATTACCGATATCTTCGTTATGAGGAGCTTCAATAAAATCTTCTATAACCTCACCACACTGAAATTCTTTTGTATTTGAAATATCATGCACATGTGATGAAGGCGAATGTTAGTCATCGTCATAAAAAACTTCTCCAAGATTACCTTGATCAAGCCCACCATATTTTTCTTTCATATACCCGACCAAGGACCTCAACTCTTCACACCTATCTTTGATTTCAAGCAAGAGAGCAGTTGAAGTGTTTCTTTCACATTCAAGCATTAGGTATCAAATCCTTTGTTCTTTTTCTTGGCAAGTTTCCACTAGATCTTCAACCCTTTTTTCTTCCTCATAGCTAGGGTCACATTACTTGCAAAATGATTGAATCAAACCTACTAAAGATGATATTTCCCTTTTGCCCAAATATCTAAACCAATCATTTTCATCTCCTAGCAATGCATGTGAAAACAATTTCATCTTAACATCTTCATGTTATATATTGAGCTTTGAAATATGATCCATGTAACACCCTGTTTCCCCCAATTTGTAAAAATAACTATATTGGCCAAGAATTATGGCAAACTCCAAGATGTGAATGTGTGATTTGACGGATCCTGTATAAAGGGTCGATGAATGTAAATGATGTGTGAATATATGTTGCATCACTGCTGGGAGGGGGATATGTTGAAAAAGAGACCACGATGGCTAATGAAAGATGGTGGAAGGCACCTGGAGTGGTGGTGTTAACTTCCACCGAACCAATACCGTATTGGTCTTTACTGGCTCAAAGACCAAAGCTGCTCTCTGGCCCTGGAGTGAATTACTCGCCAAGATGGTAGGTGGGGAGGCTCTTCATGAGTTAATGAGGGGATGGGGGTGAACCGCCCATCCGTAGAAGCCCTCAAACCTAACCACTGCGGGGGAATTTGCGCCACACGCGACTTTGCAGGACAAAGAAAGAAAGGAAGTTTGGGGAGAGGGAGAGTGCACAACAGGAATCGTAGAAGGAGAACCAGAGGAACTCCGGAAAATACAGCGAGTCTTGAGCAGAGGAGAAGGAGAGTAACCTTCGTCCTTGACTTCCGACGAGCGGGAAGTAGGAGACTGAGTCTCAAAGCCTCGTGGTCTAGCTCGAGGGTGGCTAGTGGTAAATCCGTTGGGAGTCGTTGAGCCTATGGTTGGGTGGAAACGAGCACCCCTCTCAGCAGTCGTGCCATACTTGGTGTTCTTTCTGATAAGTGTTTACATCTCGCATCTTGAATTAAATATAATGGATGCATGCTCATGTTTGTACACTTATAAATGATTGATTTCTGTATAGAAGTGTTTGCCTGGTGTTTCGATCAGCAACAATGAATGCGTGCTTATACTTATATGACTATAATCAGTTTACGTATAGAATGTATAAGTTCAGATTCGAGTTCGTTCCCTGGAGAGTTGTCCCATGTACACGACCCATGATATGCCCTGGTTTGTTTTCTCGAAGGCACCTTCTTCCAGGAAGCTCCATCATATTCCAGAGCCGGAGTGAGTTTCTGGAAGGCACTACCGTTTTTAAGTAAATATTTAAGCTTACCTCACCCCTGTCACAGAGTTCATTGCTCGATAATATAAGAAGACCTTTTAGTCAGGTCACCCAGCCTGGTGATAATTACCCAAGAATCCGTTGAAGGATTTTATGGCCCAAGTTTGGAAACCTTGCACCAGAAAGAATGGTTCCCTCAGTTTTGGTGTTTCGGTGTTTCGGCAACCGAGAAACCCAAGGGTAAGTTTCCTTGTACTCGCCAGAGGCGAAATCCCAATATGTGGAACCCCGAAATAGTCTAGCGTGGATAAGTTTTGGTGTTTCGGTGTTTCGGCAACCGGGAAACCCAAGGGTAAGTTTCCTTGTACTCGCCAGACGCGAAATCCCGATATGTGGAACCCCGAAATAGTCTAGCGTGGATAAGTTTTGGTGTTTCGGTGTTTCGGCAACCGGGAAACCCAAGGGTAAGTTTCCTTGTACTCGCCAGACACGAAATCCCGATATGTGGAACCTCCAAATAGTCTAGCGTGGATAAGTTTTGGTGTTTCAGTGTTTCGACAACCAGGAAACCCAAGGTTAAGTTTCCTTGTACTCGCCAGACGCGAAATCCCAATAGGTGGAACCCCGAAATAGTCTAGCGTGGATAAGTTTTGGTGTTTCGGTGTTTCGGCAACAGGGAAACCCAAGGGTAAGTTTCCTTGTACTCGCCAGACGTGAAACCCCGAAATGAACTTAGCGTGATATATATATATATATATATATATATATATATATCGACGTTTTGAAGTTTCGGCTCCTAGAAACTCAAGTACGAGACCTCTTGTCTTTGCATATTGCGAAATCCCGATGTGAGAAACCCCGAAATGAGCTTAGTAGATATATGGGTTTCGGTGTTGTGGCACCTGGGAAACCGAAGGGTATGAACCCTCGTCTTCATACATCGCGAAATCCCGGTACGCGAAGTCCCGGTAAGTGAAATCCCGAAGCAACTTGGTGTGAATAGGATTTTGGGTTTCGGGGTTTGAAGAGTCGAAGAACTCGACTCCCTTGCATTTCGAACTCCCAGTTTCCAAAGTCCCAGAATGCGAAAGGCGCCTCTTGGCTTAGCCCGGGGTCACAACCGATGGACACATTGGGAGTAAATCCTATGCTTGGTGCGTGAGTTGTACACGATGGATCTTCAACGAAAGAACTAGTGAATTGGTGTGGTAAAGGTCTCGATTGGAAACCTAGCCTACGCTAGAACCTCGTAGGAATTCAGGAACTCTGTCCCTCGAAGGAGAGGAGAAAAAGTTGAAAATCTTAGTTCCCGTAGTGGGTGTGTTACAATCCATAACAGATGCAACATGATGTTCCGCTAGATTAATGTCCCTATGATACCTTGGAACATGCTTGGTCCATTTTGGAGGGGCCTTATTCAAATACCCAAGAATACCTAAAAAATCTAAAGGGGCATACTCTCTAGCTTACATCTCCTCCATGAATGATCCTATATTGATTTCCCTCCAAATCTTCAAAATGAAACACTAATATGAAAATTGAAGAATATATCACATTCATACCTTTTCATAGCAGTGGAGTTGCCAAATAAGAATCGTCGATCTTCAAACAAGTCTTCTCATCACACCATTATAGCCATGTCTATTGAACATGGAAAATGGACTTTATCCCTGGCACTGGTGTCAAAATGTTACCTCCCAAACATGCACTATAAATGGTAAATCCCTAAAACACATGTGCAACCTTAGGAGAACTAAAAGGGGGGTTTTCCATTACCACCACAACAACGCCCTCTCTCACTTTAGGCTATATCTCATTCAGCACAAGGGGGTTGTCCCTAGGGTTAGGATTACTAAAGCTATGCAATGGAGGATTAGTTGTAATAAATAGAAATTTGGAATGATTTTAGTTTCTATTTTGGGGTGGGTGAAAGAAATACTAGTGCCAAACATAAACTTAGGGTGAATGGAATCAAAGGAATATTTAGAGGTTTCAAATACATGTGAATGGGGATTAAATATTGCCAGGCCAGGATGGCAGAAAATATAACTCGATACTGATGATTTTCATTAGCTAGATAGGTGCATATATACATAAATGAATGACTCTTGGTTTTCCCCAACGGGTGATCGTTTCTATCACCTATGACGCTTTGTATTTACATTAATGTTACAAGTAATGCGACCTCAAGGGATTACATGTCCAACATTCCCCCCTGAATCCGAAGGGGTGTGTGAGTACAAGCATCATTCTGAACTTCTCAAATTTATCTCTTCCAAGCACTTTGGTGAAGATGTCTGCAATTTGCTCATTTGTGGAACAATGCCTTAAGTGAATAGTCTTGGTCTCTACATGATATCGAATCAAGTGATACTTTGTGTTGATGTGCTTGGTTCAATAATGGAATCTCATATTCTTGGCCAACTTAATTGCAGAAGTATTATAAACTAGAAGAGGAGTAGAGTTCACTTGTTTCTTCTGCAAATCTTCAAGTATTTTCTTGAGCCACACAATCTCCTTCGTCCCTTCTGCAGTTGCCTCATATTCTACCTATGTTGTGGAATCTGCTAGGATTGATTGTTTGCGTGATCTCCAGGGGACAGTTGTTGATCCAAGACTCATGAGATAACCTGATGTTGACACTCCATTTTCCTTATCCCCATCAAAGTTTGAATCAGAATATCCGACCAAGTTGAATTCATTTACCTTAGTGTACTTGAGTCCTAAAGCCTCAGTTCCTTTCAAGTATTTTAGAACTCTCTTTGCAACAGAGCAATTTCCTTTACAAGGCGTTTGCATGAACCTGGAAAGAATGCCAACAACAAATGAAATATTTGGTCTGGTGGTAGTAAGATAGATAAGACTTCCCACAAGTTGTCTATACTTGGTTGTATCCTCAAATTCATTCCCTTCTTTTGATGTGAGCTTCAAGTTCTGTTCCATTGGAGTAGAAACAAGATTGCACTCAGCCATGCCAAACTTGTTCAATAGTTCTCCAATGTACTTCTTTTGGAAGATGAATATGTATTTGGATTTTGAATCACTTCAATGCCCAAGTAGTAGTGAAGATGTCCCAAATCTATCATCTCAAAGCCTTTCTTTAACTATTTCTTTATGGATGCAATGTAGTTCTCATTGTTCCTTGTTATAAATATATCATCTACATATACTACAAGATATACAACAGTTTTTCAAACTTTTTTGACAAACAAAGTTGCATCGTCAAGATTGAAGTGCTTGAAATTTAATTTCAGAAGATGTTTAGTTAGTTTTTCATACCATGCTCATGGTGTTTGTTTCAAGCCATACAAGGATTTGATGATCTTGCATATCTCATGTTCTTGTCCCTTCACAACAAAGCCTTTTGGTTGAGACATGAACACATTCTCTTTCAAGTATCCATTCAAGAAAGCAGTCTTCACATCCATTTGATGAATTTTCCATCCATTTTGTGTTGCCATGGAAAACACAGTGTGGATGGTAGCCCATTTTTCTGTGGGGGAAAAAGTCTCCTCATAATCATCACCTTATTTTTTAGAAAATTATTTTTCCACGAGCCTTGCTTTCTACTTGTCAAGTGAGTCATATGATCTATACTTGTTCTTGAATACCCACTTGCAACCAATTGGTTTGGTTCCATATGGAGGGTCCACCAACTTCCATGTCTCATTCTTGATGAGAGCATCATATTCCTTCTGCATGGATTCTTTTCATTCATCATGAGAAGTGACTTCTTTAAAGGAAGTCAGTTCAAGGTTAGTAGATAAATTCAACTCACAATTATATGAAACATCCATATCTTCTACATCACCTGAGTTTGAATTATCTACATTACCTCCATCTTGTTTTGAGGACAATCTGGTTCATGTATTCTCGACCTCATCAGGATGAACATCTTCAATTGTTTTTGTGAGCCATTTTGGTGGACCTTTCTGAGATGGTCCTGGTTGCTCGACTGATTGAGATGGTGTTGAGTTCTCATCAAGCCTCATATTTTCAATCTTCTCGATCACATCATCCAACTGAACTTCAGGTTCAGATGAAGTGGCAGGAACTTCTTCATGTGGGGAATATGGTGCTTCAAAATGAGATTCCAATATTGACCCAAGATAGGGGTCTCCCCTTCAAGATGTGGAATCTCGTCATAAAATTCATGATATGTCTTTACATGAGTGAATATGTCCAGATGATCAAGTTTCCTCTCAACAATTTTGTCTTTCTTGGTGGATTCAAGAAAGATCACATCTCTGGAAAAGATGAACATATTGTTTGTCTCATCGTAAATATGAAAACCCTTGGTGGTATTTGAGTACCCCAAGAAGATGCACTTCTGACTCCTTGTATCAAGTTTTCTTCTTTGATCCTTAGGAATCAAGGCATAGCAAGTGGAACCAAAGATCCTGAGATGCCTCACCGAAGGAATGTGTCCATACCACATTTCATATGGAGTCTTTTTTTTGAGAGCATGAGATGGACACCTATTTTTGACATAAACTGCACATAGAATTGCATCAGCCAAAAATATCAATTTAACATTATTGAAAAACATCATGGAACGAATCATATTTAAGAGTGTCATGTTCATTCGTGTAGCCACACCATGTAGCCACACCATTCTGTTGGGGATTGTATGGAATTGTGGTTTGATGTTTGATCCCATGTTGGCAAAGGTAGCTTTCAAATTCATTAGATGTATATTCTCTTTCATTATCAGTGTGAAGAGAGTCAATACAAGAGTGAACTTCATTTTGAATCCATATATGAAAATTTTTAGAAGTTTCAAAAGCTTGTGATTTATTTTCAACAAATACACCCAACACATTCTAGTGTAATCATCAATAAAAGTCATGATATATTTGTTTCCATTTGTAGGAGGAACATGCATAGGGCTGCACAAATCAGAATGAACCAGTTCAAGTCTTCTACATGCTCTGGAAGTAGAATCATGGAAAGGTTGTTTTCTATGCTTTCCAAGGATACATGCATCACATTGTTTTAGTTTTCTAGGAATGGTGGGAAAACTAGAAAAACTATTCTTTCTCAACAAACAAAGACTGTCATAATTAATATGGCCAAATCTACATGGCACAAAAGACTAGATGGCATTATACCTGAGTCGTGATGGGAGAGTTATGCAACAATGTGTGTATGGGAAGATGTCCCATTCAGATTCAACAGTCTTCCATCTTCTATTCTAGTCATGAAAACCATGTTATCAGAGTCCTTCCTTATCTTGACTTTGCCACCGATCATATGAATAGAGTGGCCTTGTTGTATGATGTGCACAAGGGAAAACAAGTTTATTTGCAGCTCTGGAAGATAGAGTACATTGTGTATAAGAAAATCCGAGGGTCCAGGGAAATTAATCCTGATGGTGCCCATTCTCGAGGGATTGAGACTGATCTGTCTACAAAATACACTACGCCATCTACATTTATATCAAAGTCTTCGAAGAAATCTCTTTAAAATTTCATGTGGGAGGTCTCGCCTGTATCAAGAATCCATGCATCTCCCCAAGAAGAAAATGAAGTATTAAAGAGATCTTGAGTTACTCCTATATTGCAATAGGAAACAACATAATGTACAGGTTCTTTACCTTTCGTCGGGTTTGAAGTTCTATCTCTATCTTCTTTGATCTTCTACCATGGAACTCTGCAGTCGGAGGCTTCATGTGACCCGTTCATTCCGTAGTGGGTACAATGAAGGCCATATTTTCTCAGGGATTATGCCAACCCCCCTGCCTCTAAGATGCTTCTTTCTGTGTCTTATCTTATTACCTCTATGTTGTCCAAAAACTAGAGTATTGGAGGCTCCATGCGTAGATGCAAGAGAATGCATTGTCTTATGTCTTCACACACACTTTAGAAAACGAAACTATAATGGAGCTACTTCAAACAAAAGATTATATTTAATCAGGATTCACCGTTAAAATGGACAATGGAACCGGGAGGGATGTAGGCAACCTCCAGGGAGTAGAAAAAATGATGGACGCTCACACAAAAAAAATAATGGATTCTCACAAGTTGATAATATCAAGGGACTGGCAGCTCATGTATCATCTAATGTCCATCACATCTAATATGGCCTGTGTTTTAAGAAAGGGACTGGAAGCTCATGTATCATCATACAATCAACGCCCACTAGTGATTGAAGCAATCTCAAAACTTCCAAATCACTTTTTCCTCACATAAAGACAACATCTGATTGACAATGGTGTATGAAGGAATCATGATGCTTGAGCAACTTATTAGACTTTACTTAACATAAATTACATCTCAAGCTTTAATTAAAATGCAATAAGATGGCAAATAAGCTAAAGCCCCACGTATTGAAGCTAAGGATGTATTCCACAATCTCCTTGATCGCTACAAGTTGATATGTATCACGATGAGATACATATCAGATCTATGAAGTCTCCCATATTTGAAAAAATAAATCCTCTCAAATTTTCAAAACTCTTTCACATTCATGTAGTACTTACAAAGCAATGAGACGTATCTATTGTGAGGGAATCCGGTCGATAATCAGTGTTGTGTTGAGCGACATTGGTGAAGGAATCTAGTGCCAGAATATGATTGAATGTGTCATGGTATCGATCCACCCTTCTTTTGAATGAGAGGAGGATGGGTTGAGTTTGTGGGATACGGTGTAGAGAGGAGGGCGTAGGGTTGATTCGTGTGTAGTGAATTAGGTGGCATCGATTAATTCACGTGGTAGTCATTGTTTCGATTGAAGAAACAGAACTCAACGGTGCAGAGCGAAGGGAATAGGGTTGTGGAATGCAATCAAGGAAGAAAATACATCGATTAGGTCGAGCGAAGGTAGATCTTTTCAAACCCTAGTCTGCAACTTAGACCAAGTGTGAAGGTGTGAAATTAGGTATGAATGAGGTAGTGTGATACCATAAGCAGGTGTGAAATTAGGTATAGGTTTAGGGTTCTAATTTGGTGAAGTTGGAGACTAGTGCTACATGAGTGTAGTCGCCAGAATTATTAGACCTGAGAGGAGGTGAATACACAGAGGAATGACCAGGGAATTGGTGAGATTGGAGCACAGAATGACTGGTAGGAAAGTTGAGCGTTTTTTTCACTCGGGTAAAGGAAACGCCAAAATAATTCATGGAGTTAATGTGGCTTTGATACCACTGTTAGGCCAGGGCCAGGATATCAGAAAAGATAACTCCACATTGATTATTTTCTTTAGCTAGATAGGTACATATATACATAAATGAATGACTCTTGGTCTTCCCCAACAGGTGATAGTTCCTATCACCTATCACCTACTGAAAAGTTTTACGCAAGTGTTCCACATTCACATCTCTCCACTCTATAACAAAACTTTTATCTTTGTTAATCACTCAGAGATGGCAATCAGCTAGTCACCATAGTAAATTTTAAATATGATCGAGTAAAAGTAATTTTCGATTATTCGGTACACTTAAGACAACCACTCAACGTGCGCAAACAACTATTTCCCACTTCCAGACAGAGAGTGGATTTCAGCAACTCACAGAGAATTTCCATGTATCAGTGATAATTATATGATAAAATAAGACCAAAACACCGTAAATGTGACAACAAAGACCAGAACACTTTATTTTCTTCCATCTAACAAACAAACCCAGGACAACAGAATTCACATATATTAATTTGACCGAAATTCACATATATATTACAACATATTATGACTGATCTAAGCAATCTTACCAGAGAGGAATACATTCATACACAGAGGAGAGGTTTGAAATTATGTACAATAGGTTTCAAACTCTGATCTGATATGCCACTTAGATGCTTGTAGTTGCAGAATATATATATATATATATATATATATATATATATATAACTTATTAAAAAAATAATAACCTTCTTTTATACTCGAGAATTATATTACAATTTCAATAAATTTATTAAAAACCATCACGTAAATCAACCGAACTATAATAAATTTACGAGTGAAAAATAATTTATACACTAATAAAAAGGATAAGAATAAAAACGAATGAAAAGGTCCAACTCGTGTCAACCTAAATATTTTCACCTGCTCGAAATCGTTCACGTTATAGCGAACATGATCAGCCCTCTATGGTCTATCGCAATTCGCTCTCCGACTCAGCGAGAAGTCTCGGAATGAATGGATCTTGCCACGCAAACCTGCTTAAAGAACCGGATCCATAATAAAAAAAACTCCATTAACCTATTATTGACAGTAACAGAACCCTGCGCATTAAATAACCGATGTGGTAAGAGCCCCAGGCGCGAAAATCTCGCCCAGTAAATAATAGATGTGGTAAAAATCCAAGCATATTGAATAACAGAATCATGCGCATTAAATAATCGACGCAGTAAGAGACCCAGGCAGGAAAATCTCGCCCAATAAATAACATTTGTAGTAAAAATTGTGGTTGGTGAACTTCGGTTGGCCCAGAAAAGGAAACGTTAATCAGTCAGAGGTGGCAATCAGCTAACCACCATAGTAAATTTTAAATATGATCAAATAAAAGTAAAAAAATAAACATGTAAACGGATGTCTTTATAATAGTGAGGAAATTAGTGGTTGAAATCACAACCATTGATTTATTGGGACGACTAAGATTATTCCATCAATATTTAATCGTGTCCATACAAAATTGATTAAGCACTAAAAACCTATTAAATGTGCCCATTGTCAATAGGTGTACGCCTTTCGGCGTAATTAACGCAGCCTCAAGGAATTACTTGACCAACAATGATAATGTTGTTATGATGTGCTAGGATCCATCTATGAATGCTACTTCAGATTTGTTGAAAATTAGCTAGATAGGGCGCTTCCAAAGGTTTCTCAAATAATGTATGCATGACAACAAAAGGGTGATCTTACTAACAACCATAAATTTTCCCTTTCATTGAAATGATAATGGAAAATCAACTAGTTTAAGAAACAAAAATCAACAAGGGAAAAGGGTAGGAAACACCTCAACCAAAGCCCTCCGTAAGATGATAAATTTTTTTATTAATATGAAGCCTTATGTAACAAAATTTAGATGTGATTTCTAGCTAATAGAAACAACAATATGGATGCAAGATGAAGAACCACACATAAACAAATACCCTTAAACATTCATTTTCCTTCAAAATGTCTTCAATACTAAGCCCATGATTTCTTTTCACAATCCTTTAGCAACCATTACAAGTGAGGGAAATTCTCTTATATAAATATTGATCTCAAAACTCTTCAACAATAAAATATTATTAAACAAAGTCCAAATACATTATCTTTCATATGAAGAATAAACATATAATATCTCCTAACAAACTCTAAAAGAGTAATAAAAAATACATAATAAAATAAAGGGACAAGTAAGTGGGGGTGTTGTAACATCCCCAACCATCTATGTCGGGTCACGCTGCGCCATAGAACTCTTATTGTTCTCTATGCGGAACATATTGTAACATACCCAGCATCTAACTGAGCTATGCCACATAAATTTTTTGAATTACATACAATTAAAATATATACACATAGAACTCTCGCAGAAACATTAAATATAAAACGTAAACATACAAATACATTTGTAAATACATGGATTCACACTGAAATAACAGTAAACATATACATGCAGCATATACAGGAAATACCCATAAAAATAAACACAGTTATAACCGCACATATGATAACCCATAAAAATAAGCACATAAATAACAATGCAGCATGTAAATTTATTACACAAGTGGCACTTATCTTGGTAAGAATGTCACCAACTGTGAGCAAACCTTCCATGAACCTTCCATCCTTAGACCACACTATTCATCACTCTCAACAGTGAGTCACCCCCGAGCTGGGACTAAACTCCACCAGGGTAAAGTGATTCCTAACTAGGCTAAAGGGTCATAGACAACAGGAGAGACTCTGTCTCAGGTGCCAACTCAAACTAAAAACCTACAGTTCCCCATTCCCCACATGCTTGTCCCACCTAGGAATTGTGCCCCTTCTCTGCTCAACAGTCCTTCGGTTGCCCCACTTCCTTTTCGAGCTTCAGCAACAGGCCGGACAGGAAGTCTCAGAGCATTGTAGCTGCAGTTTAGCACCTTCAGGAAATCAATTCCCAGCAATTATCTCACCCAGAGAATTTATCACGAGCCTGAAAACCCGCCTCTTCAATATCCCACGGGCCTGACAACTCGCTTCTTCAGTCCATCTCCCAAGCTAACTAGATACACCAACACAAAAAATGGCTATGGATACAGGCTCAGGTACAGTTATGAAGATACGAAGAATAGCTCAATGGGTGTGTGCATGCTCATGGATGACTGACTGGATGACTGAATGATGGGAGGAAAGATGGTCAAAATGATGGAAAAGATCCCCCCAAATGAAATAAGTGCCAATAATATGTATGCATGTCCTCAACTTGACACTTGTCATGTTAGGAGCTACTTTGGCCCACTTGTCCCCAACTTTGGAACTTAGGATAAAATAATTATCCATACTTTATATTTTAAGAAATATTAATATAATATTCCTTTTTGGATTAAGCTCCCTAGCTTAGCCCCTTTTTCCTTAACTTTTAGGCCCCACCCTTTCCCTAACTAGTGGGTTTTAKTCCCCCATCTCTTTTATCGTGKTCGGTCTGTGTGCTTCGATGTATTTTWYATTAATCATGAGACATATACAAAAATAGGCGCCCTGRCCTTTAACATCTAGGCTCTATGGCCTAATCAAAGCATAAGCATCCTAGCTTATAATAACTGTCTCAMYRGCCTATAAAACGCAGCATATATACAAAAGGCTCCATGGCCTCAATATCGCGCGCACTCAAGTTGTTGTGCGTGGTATCCAAGAATGTGCACCCTTCATCATTTTACTGTGCAGTACAAGCACGCACTATGCCATGAAATGTGCATACAAAAATGATATTAAACAACTCACCAGCTTAAGTACATTTGCATTTACATTTACAATTGGGTTCGGATTACAATCCCCTCCCCTTATTTATGCATTGTCCTCAGTGCATCATGTACCCATATACAACAAAATTTTAAAAATCCTCAAAAAGATGCAGGTATTTTGCCCGCATTGCATCATCATGCTCCCAAGTAGCGTCCTCAGGACCGTACCAGTTCCATTGGACCTTTACAAGCCCTATGGCTCAATTTCGGAGCTATTTGATTTTCTGGTCCAGAATGCGTACCGGATGCACTTGAAAAGTGTCTTCTTGCTCCACCTGAATCACATTCCAATCAATAACATTATTAGCATCAGGTATATATTTCTTGAGTAATGATACATGGAATACATTATGAATAGACATAGATGCAAGCAATGCAATCATATAAGCTACTGGACCAATCCTCTCTAGGATTTCAAACGGCCCACAATAGTGAGCTGCCAACTTTGAACAATTTCTCAATTTCAGGGAACTTTTGTTGGCCTTCACTTTCAAGAATACATGATCACCCACTTTAAATTCCCTGTGAGTTCTGCCCTTATCAGCATAATTTTTTTTCCTGTCTTGGGCAACCTTTAAATTTTTCTTTATTTTTAGCATTTGATCTTCCATTTCCTTGAGCAACTCTGATCCAACTACTGCCCTGTCTGTTGGGTTATCCCAGCTTACTGGTGTGTTGCACTTTCTACCATAAAGTGTCTCAAATGGGGTCATCTTTAGAGATGCTTAGTACCCATTGTTATAAGCAAACTCTACCAACTGTAGGTAGTCTTCCCATTTTGATGGTTTATCCATCACATACATCCTCAACATATATTTAATCACTTGATTCACCCTCTCTGTTTGTCCATCTGATTCTGGATGATAAGATGTACTAAAATTCAAATTTGTTCAAAATCCATTAAATAATCCCTTCCAAAATTTTGAGGTAAATTTTGGATCTCTGTCAGACACAATTGCTTTGGGTATGCCATGTAATCTAGCAATTTCCTTCATATAAACATCAACAATGTTCTCTGCCTTGTGAGTGAGCTTAACTGGAATAAAATGGGCAGCTTTAGTAAGCTTATCCACCACTACCATGATAAAATCATGTTGTTTGTTTGTTCTAGGAAGTTTGGTGATGAAATAAATTGTTACAACTTCTCATTTCCACTCAGGAATGGGTAATGGTTGTAGCAAACCAGCTGGGTATCTATGCTCAACCTTTACCTTTTGACATTCCAAACATCCGGCAATAAAATCAGCAACCTATTTCTTCATGCCTGGCCAATAATATTGGCTCTTGACAGTTGCAATAGTTTTTTGATGTCCTGGCTGCCCAGCATAAGGCACATTATGCATTTCTCTCAATATCAGATTTTTCAACTCCTGGAAATTTGGTACACAAATTCGTGTACATAAGAATTTCATCATTATCTAGCTTATATTCCTCAATTTTCTGCTGCAAAATACCTTGCTGTAATTTTGCCACTAATTCCTTGTATTGCAAATCTGATTTGGCAGTCTCTATAATTTTGTCTTCCAAATCTAATTGGTACATGCTAATGGTTGTAGCATGCAATTCATGCACTCTTCTACTGAGTGCATTAGCCACTTTGTTCTCTTTTCCCTTGATATGTTTTATATCAAATTCATATTCACATAGAAATTCTAACCATCTGATTTGACTAGCATTTAGATTTGGTTGATCAAATAAATATTTCAGAACATTATGGTCTGTTCTTAGTTCAAACATTTTCCCCATGAGGTAATGTCTCTATTTCCTCAAGGCGTGCACTATGGCTGCCAACTCCAAATCATGAGTGGCATAATGTCTTTCATGCTCTTTCAACTTCCTTGATTCATAACATATAACAAACCCATTTTGACTAAGGACTCTACCAAGTCTTTCTTTACATGCATCTATGCATACAATGAAGTCTTCATTTGGGTCTGCAATCCTTAGTATTAGAATACTTGTTAATAATTGTTTCAAGTGTTGGAAACTCTTTTCACAATCCAATGTCCACTGAAACTTCACACCCTTGCTTTACAAGGAAGTGATTGGGTGTGCAATCTTTGAAAATCCTTCAATAAATCTCCTATAGTAGCCTGCAAGACCCATGAATGATCTTACTTCTATCACATTCTTTGGTGCTAACCATTCTCTAATGGCTTCTATCTTCTCAGGATCTACTGCTATCCCATCCTTTGAAATGATATGCCCCAAATAATGAATTTGTTTTTGATAAAATGAGCACTTGCTCAATTTGGCATACAATTGATGCTCCTTTAGTACTTGCAACACCATCCTCAAATGATGCTCATGCTCTTCTTCTGACTTGGAATATATAAGAATGTCATCCAAAAAGACAATGACAATAGCTGGTGCATTTGACAACCCAAATGGCCCCACTGTAAACTCATAATGACTATACCTTGTCCTAAAGGCGGTCTTGATGATATCTTTCTCTCTAATCCTTAACTGATGGTATCCTGACCTGAGATGTATCTTTGAAAAGATATTTGCATCATTTAATTGATCAAAAAGATCATCAATCCTTGGCAGAGGATACTTGTTCTTAACAGTCACTTTATTCAACTGTCTGAAATCAGTGAACAATCTTAATGTTCCATCTTTCTTCTTCACGAACAAGACTAGGGCACCCCAAGGTGACACACTTGGGCGTATATAACCCTTCTTCAGAATCTCTTCAAGTAGCACTTGCAACTCCTTCATCTCTGGTGTACTCATTATGTAAGGAGTCTTTGAAATTGGAGCTGCTCCAGGCATTAAATTTATAGAGAAATCAATATCTCTCTTTGGGGGTAGTCCTGGTACCTCCTTGAACACATCTTCAAAATTTTCCAAGACTGCATAATATTCCAAATTTGGTACCTTATCTTTAGGTGTCTCTTCCATATGTGTTGCAAATATTTGACACCCTTTTCTGTAACATTTCTTCAACTACAATGCTGAAATTTTTCTTATGGTTACTACCCTAGGAATTCCCTGCACTTTCCTTAGGGTCCCTTCCTTATCCAAGCAAGTAAATACCTTGTTATGACAGTCTAGTATGGCATGATGTTGGTCCAACCAATCCATCCCAATTAGGCAATCATAAGAACCTAAAGGCAAGATGTTCAAATATTTCCTGGTGTTCAGTCCATTCAAGTCCATGAGACATGACTTAACCATCTCATTAACTTTTATTTTGGCTCCGGTAGCCAGCTGCACCAACCAAGATTTTTCATGCCTGCTTCTTGACAAATGCAAACTTTCCACCATCTTAGGATCTATATAACTATGACTAGCTCCTGAATCAATTAAAATAGCAATGGTTTGGTTGTTGATCATACCTTCCACTTCAATCATATGTGACTGATACTCTGCTTGCTTTTTGTCCAAGGCTGCATAGATCCTTGGCACATTTATGCCCATGTCCTCCACTTTTTCAGCTTGTTGTACATTGTGAACAGTTCTCCCTTTTTCACCTCTGTGAGGACAATATCTGAACATATGATCCTCTTTACAACCCCAACATTGAATAGGTGGTTGCCTTGGCCTTTGACCCCCTACCTCAATCGTTCTAGGTTCTCTAGAAGTTTGTTGTCCCTGTGGATTATTTCTGAAGAATGGTGGCTTAGATCCCTTCTTCCTCTAATCCACCTTGAATTTATTTTTGTCTTCCCAAGCTTTTTGGAAAGTTGGCCTTGACTTTTGTTGATCATAAAGGCATTTATCTCGCCTTATGGTCTCCTTCAATGTCTTGGGATCATCATACTATATTTTTTCACTGATGAAGGATGGAAATCCACTCAAATACTTATAAATCTTAACTGTCTCATCCTTGATGAAAGAGACATACTTCAGCAGTTCTAAAAACATTATCTCATATTCATCTATTGTCATACTCCCAAGCTTGTGTTCAAAGAACTCTTTCATTTTCTTGTCATAGTATCTTTTAGTCAAGTATTTATTTTCAAAATGCTTCTCCAATTCCCTCCAAGTAACACTTTTCTCTTTAATGTGTTTCACCTGTACAAGCTGATCCCACCACATGGATGTCTTTTCCTTGAGTTGATAGATGGAAATTCTACCTTATGCATGAGAAGAATAATTATGCAATTGAAAATACTTTCTCATTCCCAACAGCCATGTTTTTGCATCTTCATCCTTCTTGTGTTCACCATCAAATGTAGGAGGTTTGATTTTGTTCATTTCTCCTCGTAGCTCATCCACCCCAAACCTCTTATTATTTCTGACAGGGGATGTACTTGAGCTAATGTGTGCTCTCTTATTGGAATGCCTTGGGGAGTGATGGTGATGTCTGCTAACACTTTTGGATTTTCTTTTCTCATCGGGAGGTCTGTGACTTCCTGATTTGCTTGAGCCACTCTCCTTATCCAACTTCTTTTCAATTATGTTCAAGCTCTGCATTAAATTCATGTTGAAGTCATCCTGCTGCTCCTTGGATTTCATAATCCTTTCATTATCATCTTTATGGATTTGGACATCTTTCTGCAAATTTTTAATGGTCTCTGCCATATTCATGTTTTCATTCCTTTCATCTCCATGTCCATTGGATTTTGTTCCTTCAATGCCCAAATGGAAATCCATCCCTCTAATCTCATCCTCCTGAATGTAAGTCCCCTGTGCCTCTTCCATTACTCTGGAATCTATGTTGATCTTGATCTAATCTAGTTGTTATTAACTCTGCAAAATGTGCAGCCAACAAAACTTTGTCAGGCTAACTGTTTCAACAATTTCATGAAAATATGAACCATTCTGGTTCAATAATATATATCAGAGTTCTTTCTTTTGATTTCCTAGAAATTTGAATGCCCAGATCAATTTTATGGGTGGATATTCAGATTCCATTTTCCAACATTTTTCCAACGCCTACTCCCATGCTCAATTATGAGTCTTGAGCAGAAAGTTATGATTATTTGAAAATTGTCCATTAATTTTTTTGTTCATTTTTCAACTTGGTGCAACTCTGCGTTGTAATTATGCATTTTTGCACCTACTCCTTTGGATTTTTTGTAGGATCTCAATTGGGTTTCCTCATATACATCTTATGGACACTTTGTCCAAGTTTCATCTCTTTCTGGGTTCTGGGATGCTAGTTATAGCCTACTGAAATTTCAGACTAAAATACCATATTGTAACTGGTATGCTACAGGAACCTTATTTGCCATATTAAACACTTTTAACATGCTCAGAAATTTAATTGAACTCTGGGACTATCTTCTATGGCTCAATATATTCCCATTGACTATTCATGCGCCTCAATCTGATTCTGAAGCAGAAAGTTATGGCTCTTTGAAGTTAGTTGGGTCTTCAAATTTACCCTTCACTATTTGTGTTGTAAATTTCTCATAAAAGCTTCATTTGATGAACGGTTTACACCATTGGAAAGCTCTCTCTAGGATCTTTTATTTGATCTGCAAAGACAGAGTGTGCCTTGGCACACTCCGTTATCGTGGTTTTTGTGTTGCTAAAAACACTCTTAAGGGCCTCAAAAACGCGTTGCAAAAAGATGGCGTTCAAATGATATACAATGTCGCAGAAAATAACTGGTTTTCTGTTGTTGTTGACCCTTCAAACAACTTTGCGCACACAAATTTCAACCAGTAAACCCATATTCACCATGCACAACAACAACACAAGGTAAATCGTGCTTCGCGCACTTTAAAACCAATGTGCATCACCTCTCTGTCGTGCCAATAACTTGTGCGCACTACTTTTATGTCGTGCATCAATATTCATCGTGCACAGTTTTGGTTCTTGCACTATTACCTGTTGCGCACAGTTTTTGTAGCGCGCGCTAATATTCCGCGCGCATTTTACTCTATGTGTTGCACCATGCTAGAGTTTAGTATGTCTCCACCGCGCACCACTAACTAAATTGTCACGCAACAACATATACCCACATTGTGTGCGCACCAACAAAACTCATCTGCGCTCTGCCAACACTGCGCACACCATGCGCGTCATTATTATGTGTGTGCACACCACGCAATGCTAAATTTATCGTGCAATCCTTTACACCAACATTTTTCCGTGCGACACCGAAATTTAGCGCGCACACCCGCACACTAACATTTTTCTGCGCGGCACCGAAATTTAGCACGCACACCTACACACTAACATTTTTCTGCGCAGCACCAAGATTTAGCACGCACACCTACACACTAACATTTTTCCACGCAGCACCGAAATTTAGCGCACACACCTGCACACTAACATTTTTATGCACATCAATTCCTATTGAATTTTGTTGCAGAAATTGGGGCTTTTGGCTTAACTTTTTCCCAATTTACCATAGACATGCTGCAACTATGAAATTTCCTCAATTTCACCCCGATAACACCCATTCAACCTCTGCAATAACAAATCGTTGTGGGTTGACATTTCTGGAACGAATTTACCCACAATCAAGTCGCGAATTGGGAATTTTAACCAATAAACTCGCTCCATCTGTCATGGCTTCAGTGTAACTTCAAATTCGACCAATTCCAGGTCTGAATTTGCTAGAATAGATATTAAAACAATAATATCTCACCACTTGGCTGAATTTCTCCATTTTCTCATGAATTTAACAACAAAAATTGGAGCTTTTCCCCAATTCCGCTCAGTTTTTGTTACTTTTTACCATGGACGCTCTACAAACTGAAAATTGGCCACTTCGAATTAAATCCTCTATGACATTTCGCTTCAACTCAACTTGCTTGGCCCATCCAGGCTCAGTGTTGAAAATTGAAGCTCTGATACCATATTGTAACATCCTCGGCCATCCATGTCGGGCCACGCTACGCCAAAGAACTCTTATTGTTCTCTCTGCGAAACATATTGTAACATACCCAGCATCCAAGTGAGCTATGCCACATAAATTTTTTGAACTGCATGCAATTAAAATATATACACACAAACTCTTGCAGAAGCATTAAATATAAAACGTAAACATACAAATACATCTATAAATACACGGATTCACACTAAAATAAAAGTAAGCATACAAATAAAGCATATACAAGAAATACACATAAAAATAAACACAGTTATAACCGCACATATGATAACCCATAAAAATAAGCACGTAAATAACAATGCAGCATGTAAATTTATCACACAATTGGCACTTATCTTGGTAAGAATGTCACCAACTGCGTGCAAACCTTCCACGAACCTCCCAGCCTTAGACCAAATTCTTCATCACTCTCAACAGTGAGTCACCCCCGAGCTAGGACTAAACTCCACCCGGGTAAAGGGATTCATATCCAGGTTAAAGGCTCATAGATAACAGGAAAGACTTTGTCTCAGGTGCCAACTCAAACTAACAACCTACAATCCCTCATTCCCCACATGTCTGTCCCACCCAGGAAGTGTGCCCATTCTCTGCTCAACAGTCCTTTGGTTTCCCCACTTCCTTTCCGGGCTTCAGAAACAGGTCGGACAGGAAGTCTCGGAGCATTGTAGCTGCAGTTTAACACCTTTAGGAAATCAATTCTCAACAATTCTCTCACCCATAGAAT
The DNA here is from genome assembly GCA_032191745.1 of Picea mariana. Classification (NCBI taxonomy): domain Eukaryota; kingdom Viridiplantae; phylum Streptophyta; class Pinopsida; order Pinales; family Pinaceae; genus Picea; species Picea mariana. The sequence continues at coordinate 80,064 of JASDQU010738839.1, forward strand.
TGTTCACAGGCCTGACAACCTGCCTCTTCAATATCGCATGGGCCTGACAACCCGCTTCTTCAGTCCAGCTCCCAAGATAACCAGATACACCAACACAAAAAATGGCTATGGATACAGGTTCAGGTACAATTATGAAGATACGAAGGATAGCTCAATTGGTGTGTGCATGCTCATGGATGATTGACTGGATGACAGAATAATGGAAAAGATACCCCCAAATGAACTAAGTCCCAACAATATGTATGCATGTCCTCAACTTGACACTTTTCATGTTGGGAGCTACTTTGGCCCACTTTTCCCCAACTTTGGAACTTAGGATAAAACAATTATCCATACTTTATACTTTAAGAAATATTAATATAATATTCTCTTTTGTCTTAAGCTCCCTAGCTTATCCCCTTTTCCTTAAATTTTAGGCCTCGCCCTTTCCCTAACTAGTGGATTTTAGTCCCCCGTCTCTTTTATCTTGTTCGGTCTGCGCACATCAATGTATTTTATATTAATCATGAGACATATACAAAAATAGGTGCCTTGGCCTTTAACATCTAGGCTCTCCGGCCTAATCAAAACATAAGCATCCTAGCTTATAATAACTTGCTCGTCAGCCTATAAAACGCAGAATATATACAAAAGGCTCTTTGGCATCAATATCGCATGCACTCAAGTTGTTGCGCGGGGTATCCAGGAATGTGCACCCTTCATCATTTTACTGCGCAGTACAAGCGTGCACTATGCCATGAAATGTGCATACAAAAATGATATTAAACAGCTCACCAACGTAAGTACATTTGCATTTACATTTACAATTGAGTTCGGCCTAGGGATATTACAGGTTCCACTTTTCATCTCCTTATGCAAAACACCCCTTAGGATTGAGCTTGATTGACCATGTCAAACACATTATTGAGGCATGCACCATGTCCTCCTCTAAAATGTTCATCAAGAGTCATATCAAAACATGCCATTGTAGATCAAGGGAGCACTCCACATGATGTGGTTCCACCTTTTCTTGGGATAACAAAAACTGCCAAGTGTCTACAACCCTAGCTAGGGTGCTCTTCAAGAAATCCTTTGACCAATTCATATAACATTAAAATATCCTTACAAGGTGTGCACCCTTGAACTGTGTGCAAGGGTGAGACTTTGGGACCACAAAAATACTAAAATACTTCTCCAAAAGTGGGTTCCCTTGATAAATGTATAAATGGTATTTTTGCCTCCGTAAGTGTTCCAAAATGTAATGATTTAGAGAACTCTCCACAAAAAATGAGTAAACAACCTAGAGATTCCCAAAATGTGCTAAAAATAACAAGATCTAGGATGCTCTTTTTAATTCATAGCTAAAAAAGATGAATCGTGCATATAGATGTGCAATAGTGGCTCCTTTGTTTGTTACAACAAACTCCTTAAGGTGGGAAACCACAATAAATGTGCAAATAAAGTTGGTCCATGTGCATAGTACCCATATCTCCAACAAATTCAAATGGAAGTGGATCACTCTAAATAAATGCACATGCAAGTTTGAACGGTCCTCATAAGATAAGCATGGGTACCTAAAACCATGTGCCACAAAACATGAATCCACACACATTTCCACCAAGCCTACTCAAATCAAGGGTC
>JASDQU010738839.1:82220-103606 GCA_032191745.1 Picea mariana
CCATGTCATTCGTGACTGGCCAGCCCCAACCACAGTCACTAAGCTTCGAAGCTTCTTGGGCCTTGCCAATTTCAACCATAGGTTCATGTTGGGATTCTCCCATATTGCATGGGCCCTTAGCCAAATAACCAAGGGTGGTGGTAAGGAAAAATTTGCGTGGGTCCAGTCCCAATAACAAGCATTCGATGATTTGAAGCAGTGCTTGTGCTCAACCCCAGTAATTTCACTACCAGACCTGTAGGAGCCCTTTGATATCGAGACATATGCTTCAGACTATACTGTGGGCGCCATTCTCACTCAACATGATGACCTCGTGGCCTATCATAGTGAGACACTATCAAATGTTGTCCATAAGTACCCTACTTACGATAAATAAATGTACTCCATTGTGCAATCCTGCTGCCAGTGGAGACATTACATTCTTGGGAAGGAGACAGTCATCCACACTGATCATAAGCCACTGCAGTTAATGCAGACAAAAGGAAAATTACAGAATGACTGCCATCAAAAGTGGTCCACATACTTACAACAATTACACCTCAACATCAAGTATAAAACAAGAAGCACCGACCACATTGTTGATTGCCTCAGTAGATCGCCAGTTGTAGCATTCACCACGGTGCTAGACTCTTGCATCCATGAGACCTCTGGATGGCCCCAACTCTATGAGACAAACCCGGACTTCGCCACCACCTACCAAATGTTGGTTGCAGACGCAGTTGTCGATAATTTCCATATTCAGGATGGGTTGTTGTGTTGCCTGGGCCACATCTGTGTTCCATCAAGTGAGCGAGCGAAGATGATATGGGAATCCCACTAATTTTGGGTGGCAGGACACTTCGACATATAAAAGACAACGGTGATGCTACAAAAACATTTCTATTGGACAAAACTTTGACATGAGGTCAACAAGTATATCAGGCCCTTCATTGTCTACGCTATTGCCATACCAACCACTAAGAAACAAGGCATGTACACCCCCCTTCCTACTCTTGACAGGACATGGGAATCCATCTCAATGGACTACATGTTAGGCCTTCTATCCACCAAGTGGGGAAATGACTATGTTTTTGTGGTTGTTGATCACTTTTCTAAGATGGCAATTCGGGTTGCTTGCAAGAAGAGCATCACAACAAAATCCACTGCCAAGCTCTTCTTTGAACGAGTCTGAGTACATTTTGGAATCCCACAAACCATTGTCTTAGATCGAGACAGTCGATTTCTCAGGACATTGTGGTAGATCCTTTGGTCACTACTGAACACCAAGCTCACCAAATCCACGACCTTCCACCCCTAGACAAATGGCCAAACCGAGGTCATAAATCGAATGATCATGCATATCATGTGCATGTATAATTCCAAGCACCCTCACACATGGGATGAGAGTCTTCCCTATGTCCAATATAGCTACAACTGAGCCCTGCATAGCTCAACCGACCACAACCCTTTTCAAGTGGGGTTGGGATTCCATCCATTGAGTCCCATAAATCTTGCACTTCCCCTTGCGGTCACCTCGACCGACTCATCTCCTGCTTCAAATGAAGCCGACAAAGACACCCGGTTCATTGAGAGGATCAAAGACATCCACCAACATGTTCAGGATATCCTACAGAAGTCTAATGACAAGTACAAGCAGTTCCATGATCAACATTGGGTGCCACATATGTTTTAGGTGGGCAACAAATTTTGGTTGCACTTGTAGAAAGAATGCCTTACAGGACCCCATCATAAGCTTCTCCCACTCTAGTATGGGTTGTACACCATCACCAAGGTTGTGGGGGATAATTCTTTTGAGCTCAAAATTCCACCTTTCCTTGGCTTGCACCCAGTGTTCAACGTGGACCTCCTTCGGCCTTATTTCCCACCATTATTGGACACCTTAGATGTAGCAGAACAACTAACACCAATATAGCTCAACCCTGACTTCATACAATAGGAATCTAGTGATCATATTGTGGACACACAGATCAAGGGAACTCGACATCAAAGGATCCATCTTTATCGATTCGTCAAAGCAGGGAAGCTCTTGCACCAAGGCAAGTGGCTCACCCAAGACCAAATTCAGTAGAAATTTCCTCATATGATGGGGGAACTCAACGCAATGGAGACCATTGCTTCCTAAGGAGGGAGGATTGATCCAGATGGATATCAATGGCCATCCACCTTTTCCATCTGGCTCCAAACAACTTTTTGGCAATTTTGATAATTTACTATTTTTAGTAGTTTTTTGGGTCCTAAACTTTCGGAGCCATTTTGAGGCCCTAAACGAAGTGTTTTTGGGTATGTAGCTATTGGGAAATTTCATCATGAAATTTTTATCAACAGTTTTATTCCTCAAATAAATCTTTCCAATGAGATATTGTGCACCTAAGACGAAGATCGTATGCAAAAGTTACGCCCCTAGGAAGTTGATGTACTGACTTACCCAAACGGGGCCCACATGAATTTTGAGGCTTCATCTCCTAGGGTTAGGTTTTTGGATGTATAGGGTTTTTGACACTCATGTTTATTGTAAAAAGGCCTTCAGAGCCTCATTGTAATCATATTCTTGCGAATGAGTGAAATCGTCACATCTCTTGTTAGAGATAAGCCACCACCATTCCAAAAAGCCTGTTTTATGCTGCATTTTACAATTTCAGCTTATTTCCTTGTTGAATAGAAAACCAGTTTTATTGCATCTCTGTTATTATGTGCTAATCATCTGTTAATAATCTATAGTCATTTCATTCTTCTCATAAAATTTGGATCAGATGTATTACAAAAAAAAGGATGGGAGGGCTCGGGTATTTTCTTTCTCTGTAAACAAAACTTTGAAGATAACAACCACCTTTTCATACATTATACCTTTGCAAAAACAGTTTGGGATAGAATTTCCCATTTTCTACAAATCAAAAAATCTTGGGCTGGATCTTCACTTATTGATTAATTAGACTCCTGGACAAAGGACAAGTCTGTATAAAAAGGGCTAGCTAGACTTACATGTTGGTTCATATGGCTTGAAAGAAACAAAGTGATCTTTGATGAGAAATCACCTTTGACCTGGGCAGTAGTATACAAGACACTTGGTTCACTCAATAAGATTCCTCCATCTTAAAAATTTTTGAACATAAGACAGAGGTTGATCAAATAGATTGATGCTTTTATTGTTGCTTGTTTTGATGGGGCATCTTTAGCAGGTGGTTTGATTTGTGGAATTAGGGGCGTCATAAAATTTCTAGATTCAATGACATACAGATGGTACTTCAACTGCGGGGAACATACAAACACTAAAGATAAGCTTATGGGAGCCTGGGCCACTCTCACACTAGCAAAACACTTGAATATTCAAAAATTATAGATTTTGGGGAACTCCAAGGTGGTTATTGATTGGCTAAACCATAAAGGAAAACTTTAGGCCATTGACATTGAAGGATGGAAATGCAGAACATTGGAATTGTCTACATTATTTCAAGGTATATTCTTTCATTATATCTACAAAGATTTTAATAAGGAGGCAGATCGATTATCAAAGCAATCTCTCTTGGATCCGGAAGGAAGATTATCATATTTACCATGGGAAGGAGGGACAACGGGTCCTCAAAATCATATAGAACTGTTTTAAATCCTCCTTAGTATTGAGTCTGATCAGAGTATTTGTAACGTCCCCAACCATCCATGATGGGCCACGCTATGCCAGGGAACTCTTACTGTTCTCTCTGTGGAACATATTGTAACATACCCAACATCTAAATGAGCTATGCCACATAAATTTTTCGAACTACATGCAATTAAAATATATACACATAGAACTCTTGCGGAAGCATTATATATAAAACGTAAACATACAAATACATTTGTAAATACATTGATTCACACTGAAATAACAGTAAACGTATACATGCAGCATAAATAGGCAATGCCCATAAAATTAAACACAGTTATAAGCACACATATGATAACCCATAAAATAAGCACGTAAATAACAATGCAACATGTAAATTTATCACACAATTGGCACTTATCTTGGTAATAATGTCACCAACTCCGTGCAGACCTTCCACGAACCTCCCAGCCTTAGAACGAATTGTTCATCACTCTCAACAGTGAGTCACCCCCGAGCTGGGACTAAACTCCACCCTGGTAAAGGGATTCCTAACCAGGCTAAAGGCTCATAGACAAAAGGAAAGACTCCGTCTCAAGTGCCAACTCAAACTAACAACCTACAGTCCCTCATTCCCCACATGCCTGTCCCACCCAGGAAGTGTGCCCCTTCTTTTCTCAACAGTCCTTCGGATACCCCACTTCCTTTACGAGCTTCAACAACAGGCCAGATAGGAAGTCTCATAGCACTGTAGATGCAGTTTAGCACCTTCAGGAAATCAATTCCCAACAATTCTCTCACCCAAAGAGTTGTTCACGGGCCTGACAACTCGCCTCTTCAATATCCCATGGGCCTGAAAACCCACTTCTTCAATCCAAATCCCAAGCTAACCAGCTACACCAACACAAAATGGCTATGGATACAGGTTCAAGTACAGTCATGAAGATAAGAAAAATAGCTCAATGGGTGTGTGCATGCTTATGGATGATTGACTCGATGACTGAATGATGGAAAATATGGGAAAATGAACTAAGTTTCCACAATATGTATGCATGTCCCCAACTTGACACTTGTCATGTTGGGAGCTACTTTGGCCCACTTGTCCCCAACTTTAGAACTTAGGACAAAATAATTATCCATACTTTATGATTTAAGAAATATTAATATAATATTCCTTTTTGGCTTAAGCTCCCTAGCTTAGCCCTTTTTTCTTAACTTTTAGGCCCCTCCCTTTCCATAACCAGTGGATTTTAGTCCCCCATATCTTTTATCATGGTTGGTCTACATGCATCGATGTATTTTATATTAATTATGAGACATATACAAAACTAGGCGCACTGGCCTTTAACATCTAGGCTCTCCAGCCTAATCAAAACATAAGCATCCTAGCTTATAATAACTGGCTCACCAGCCTATAACACGTAGCATATACACATAAGGCTACCTGGCCTCAAAATCGTGCGCACTTATTTTGTTGCACACGGTATCCTGGAATATGCAAACTTCCTCATTTTACTGCGCAGTACATGCACACACTATGCCATGAAATGTGCATACAAAAATGATATCAAACAACTCACCAACTTAAGTACATTTTCATTTACATTACAATTGTGTTCAGCCTAGGGATATTACAATCCTCTTTGCTTATTTATGCACTGTCCTCAGTGCATCATGTACCTATATACAACAAAATTTCAAAAATCCTCAGAAAGATGTGGGTATTCTGCCTGCATTGCATCCTCTTGCTCCCAAGTAGCATCCTCGAGACTGTACCAGGCCCATTGGACCTTTACAAGGCCTATGGCTCGATTCTAGAGCTGCTTGATTTTCTAGTCCAGAATGTGTACCAGATGCACTTGAAAAGCACCTTCTTGCTCCACCTGAATCACATTCCAATCAATAACATGATTAGCATCAGGTATATATTTCTTGAGTAATGATACATGGAATACATTATGAACAGACATAGATGCATGTAATGCAATCATATAAGCTATTGGACCAATCCTCTCTAGGATTTTAAACAACCCACAATAGCGAGCTACCAATTTTGAACAATTTCCCAATTTCAGGGAACTTCTGTTGGCCTTCACTTTCAAAAATATATGATCACCCACTTTAAATTCCCTATGAGTTCTGCCCTTATCAGCATAACTTTTCTTCCTGTCTTGGGCAACCTTTAATTTTTATTTTTTATTTTTATCATTTGCTCCTCCATTTCCTTGAGAAAATCTAGCCCAACCACTACTCTGTCTGTTGGGTTATCCCAACTTACTAGTGTGATGAACTTTTTTCCATAAAGTGCCTCAAATGGGTTCATCTTTAGAGATGCTTGGTACCCATTGTTATAAGAAAACTCTACCAAGTGTAGGTAGTCTTCCCATTTTTATGGTTTATCCATCACATACATCCTCAACATATCTTCAATCACTTGATTCACCCTCTCTGTTTTTCCATCTGATTCTGGATGATAAGATGTACTAAAATTCAAATTTGTTCCAAACCCATTAAATAATCTCTTCCAAAATTTTGAGGTAAATTTTGGATCTCTGTCAGACACAATTGTCTTGGGTATGCCATGTAATTTAGCAATTTCCTTCATATAAACATCAACGATGTTGGCTGCCTTGTGAGTGAGCTTAACTGGAACAAAATGGGCAGCTTTAGTAAGCTTATTCGCCACTACCATGATAGAATCATATTGCTTGTTTGTTTTGGGAAATTTGGTGATAAAATCCATTGTTACAACTTCCCATTTCCACTCAGGAATGGGTAATGGTTGTAGCAACCTAGCTGGGTGTCTATGCTCAGCCTTTACTTTTTGACATTCCAGACATCTAGCAATAAAATCAGCAACCTCTTTCTTCATGCCTGGCCAATAATATTGGCTCTTGACAGTTGCAATAGTTTTCTGATATCATGGGTGCCCAACAGAAGGCACATTATGCATTTCTCTCAATATCATATTTTTCAATTCCTAGGAATCTGGTACATAAATTCTACCCCTGTACATGATAATTTCATCATTATCTAGCTTATATTTCTCAATTTTCTACTGCAAAATACCTTTTTGTAATTTTTCCACTAATTCCTTGTATTGCAAATCTAATTTGGCATCCTCTGTAATTTTGTCTTTCAAATCTGATTGGTACATGCTAATGGCTGTAGCATAAAATTCATGTACTCTTATGTTGAGTGCATCAACCACTTTGTTCTCTTTCCCCTTGATATGCTTTATATCAAAGTCATATTCACTCAGAAATTCTAACCATCTGCTTTTCCTAGCATTTAGAGTTGGTTGATCAAATAAGTATTTCAGACCATTATGGTCTATTCTTAGTTCAAACCTTTTCCCCATGAGGTAATGTCTCCATTTCCTCAAGGCATGCACTATGGATGCCAACTCCAAATCATGAGTGGCATAGTGTCTTTCATGCTCCTTTAACTTCCTTGACTCATAACATATAACAAACCCATTTTGATTGAGGACTCCACCAAGTCCCTCTTTACATGCATCTGTGCATACAATGAAGTCTTTGTTTGGGTCTACAATCCTTAGTATTGGAGAACTTGTTAATAATTGTTTCAAGTGTTGGAAAATCCTTTCAAAATCCAATGTCCACTGGAACTTCACACCCTTTCTTTGCAAGGAAGTGATTGGGTGTGCAATATTTGAAAATCCTTCAATAAATCTCCTGTAGTAGCCTGCAAGGCCCATGAATGATCTGACCTCTGTCACATTCTTTGGCACTGACCATTCTCTAATGGATTCTATCTTCTCAGGATCCACTGCTATCCCATCCTTTGAAATGATATGACCCAAATAATGAATTTTCTTCTGATAAAATGAGCACTTGCTCAACTTGGCATACAATTGATGCTCCCTTAACACTTGCAACACCATCCTCAAATGATGCTCATGCTCTTCTTTTGACTTGGAATATACAAGAATGTCATCCAAAAAGACAATGACAAACTTGTCTAAATACTCTCGGAAAACACCGTTCATTAAGCACATGAAAACAACTGGTGCATTTGACAACCCAAATGGCATCACTGTGAACACATAATGACCATACCTTGTCCTGAAGGCGGTCTTGTTGATATTTTCCCCTTTAATCCTTACCTGATGGTATCCTGACATGAGATCTATCTTTGACAATATCTTTGCATCCTTCAATTGATCAAGAAGATCATCATTCCTTAGCATAGGATACTTGTTCTTAACATTCCCTTTATTCAACTATTTGAAATCAATGAACAATCTTAATGTCTTGTCTTTCTTCTTCACGAACAAGACTGGGGCACCCCAAGGTGACACACTTGGACATATATACCCCTTCTTCAAAAGCTCTTCAAGTTGCATTTGCAACTCCTTCAACTCTGGTGTACTCATTCTGTAAGGAGTCTTTAACATTGGAGCTGCTCCAAGCATTAAATTTATAGAGGAATCAATATCTCTCTTTGGGGTTAGCCCTGGTACCTCCTTGAACAAGTCTTCAAATTCTTCCAAGACTGCATGATCTTCCAAATTTGGAAACCTATCTTTAGGTGTCTCTTGCATATGTGCTGCAAATATTTGACAACCTTTTCTGTAACATTTAGCTACAATTGTGAAATTTCTCTAATGGTTACTGCTCTGGGAATTCCCTGCACTTTCCTTTGGTCCCCATCCTCATCAAATCAAGTAAATGTCTTGTTATGACAGTCTAGGATAGCATGATTTTGATCCAACCAATCCATCCCAATTAGGCAGTCATAACAACCTAAAGGCAATATGTTCAAATCTTCCCTGGCATTCAGTCCATTCATGTCCATAATACATGACTTAACCATATCATTAAATTTTCGTTTGGCTCCTGTAGCTAGCTACACCAACCAATATTTCCCATGCTTGCTTCTTGGAAAATGCAAACTTTCCACCATCTTAGGATCTATATAACTATGACTAGCTCCTGAATCAATTAAAATAGCAATGGTTTGGTTGTTGATCATACCTTCCACTTCAATCATATGTGACTGATACTCTGCTTGCTTGTTGTCCAGGGCTACATATATCCTTGGCACATTTCTTCCCATGTCCTCCATTGTTTCAACTTGTTGTACATTATGAACAATTCTCCCTTTTTCACCTCTGTGGGGACAATCTCTGAACATGTGATCTCCTTTACAACCCCAACATGTGATCTCCTTTACAATCTCTTATCATAATATCTCTTAGTCAAGTATTTCTTCTCAAAATACTTCTTGAATTCCCTCCAAGTAACACTTTTCTCTTTAATGTGTTGCACCTGCAAAAGTTGATCCCACCACATGGATGCCTTTCCCTTGAGTTGATAGATGGAAATTCTACCTTCTGCATGAGAAGAATAATTATACAATTGAAAATACTTTCTCATTCCCAGCAACCATGTCTCTGCATATTCATCCTTCTTGTGCTCACCATCAAATGTAGGAGGTTTGATTTTGTTCATTTATCCTCATAGCTCATCCACCCCATACCCCTTGTGCATCCTGACAGGGGATGGACTTGAGATGCTATGTGCTCTCTTATTGGAATGTCTCGAGGAGTGGTGGTGATGTCTACTAACACTTCTTGTTCTTATTTTCTCATCAGAAGGCCTGTGATTTCTCGATTTGCTTGAGCCACTCTCCTTATCCAATTTATTTTCTATTATGTTCAATCTCTGCAATAACTTCATATTGAAGTCATCCTGCTGCTCCTTGGTTTTTATAAGCCTTTCATTATTGTCACACACCCACTACAACAACTATGATTCTCCTTTTCTTTTCGTCTTTTCTTCGAGGGATAGAACCCCCAAATTTCTATGGGGCCTAGTGTAGACCATCCCTTCCCTTATCCTCCTCCATGTGATTGTTGGATATGACCATATGCCTTACCAAAAAGGTGCTCCGGCTTTCGCAATTCGGGGAATTGCGATGCAAGCGTTCCATTGTTCTTTGTCTTTCGAAATGCCGAAACCCGAAAGGGTCTAACATATATTTATCTCCTCCCTTGGGTCACTTGTCATACGATCGATCCTATGACCTGGTGATAATCCTCTAAATGCTTTTGGGGTTTTACGATTTGGGGAATTGCGATGCAAGCATTCCTCCTTTCCCTTTTTAATCCCCGGGACTCGAAATCTCGGTATCATCCAGATCTATAGTCCAGATTGTTTTTTTTTTGTTTGTTAATTGGTTCGGACCTTCTTGGCATCAGGATTAACCTTTTGGCTAGAGAAACCGTGACTCATGGGCATCTAAGATGTCAAAATCACCCGGGGATCGAACCCGGCCTGAGCCACACCAACCCTTAACATGGTTGGATTTTTTGTCCCTGCAGGTTTCGAACCGGTGACTTTTCAACATCAAGTGGCTTAACAACACACTCCATCACTGACTGTCCTTCACCTCAGGAACTATACGGTCCAGATTGTTGACTTGATCAACAACCTGGATTAAATCCCGACATTCTACCTTTCGGGATTTTGGCGAGGTCTTCACTTCTATTTTCACGATCTCTAGAACCCCGGCGGCTTTAGATCTTCGCCACGCATCCCTACAAATGGGTAGTCCAGATTCTTTTAGGACTCCTCCTTCCTACAACAAGACCCTATTCGATGACCTAGGGCTCATCCACAGAGCGCATCGGGGTTTCACGTACCGGGATTTCGTGATTGGTGAAGACGAGGGGTCTTGCCCTTGGGCTTCCTGGGTGTCGAAATGCCAAAACCCATTCACGCTACACCGATTCGGGGTTTCGCATACCAGGATTTCATGACTGGCGAAGATGAGGGATATTACCCTTTGGTTTTCGGGGTGCCGAAACACATAAACATATTCACGCAAAACTAGCTCATCTACAGAGCGCGTCGGGGTTTTGGGTACCGGGATTTCACGACTTGCAAAAACAAGGGGTCTTACCCTTTGGTTTTCTGGGTGTTGAAATGCTAAAACCTTTTCATGCAAAATTGACTCATCTATAGAGCGCGTCAGGGTTTCGGGTACCAAGATTTCGTGACTTGCGAAAACAAGGGGTCTTACCCTTTGGTTTCCCGGGTGTCAAAATCCCGAAATGCTGAAAACCTGAGAGAACTACTCTCTCTTGTACAAGGTTTCTAGACTCAGATCACATGATCCTTCAGCAGTTTCTTGGGTAATTATCCCTAGGCTTGGTGACCTGACTGAAAACCCTTCCTAATTCGCCGAGCCATGAACTCTATGTCAGGGGTGAGGTAAACTCATGGGTTTACTAAAACAATAGTCTTTTCAAGGAACTCACTCCGGATTTGGAATGTGAGGGAACTTTCTGGGAGGAGGTGCTTTCAGGAAATCAAACAAGGACATAGCGTGAGTCAAGTAGATGGAACAAATCTCAAGGGAATGGACTCGTATTCTGAACTTATTTATTCTATACATAAACCGATTATGGTCATATAAGTATAAGCATGCATCTATTATTTCCGATCAAAACACCAGACAAACACTTCTATACAGAAACAATTTATGAGTGTACAAACATGAACATGTGTCTAGAATATTCAATTCAAGATACAAGATATAAACACTTATCAAAAACACCAGGTGTGACGTGACTACTGAGAGGGGTGCTCATTTCCACCCAACCTTAGGCTCAGTGACTCCGAACGGATTTACCACTAGCCACCCCCGAGCTAGACCACGATGCTCGAGATTCAGTCTCCTACTTCCAGCTCAATGGATGTCAAGGATGAAGGTTACTCTCCTTCTCCTCTGTTCAGAACTCCCTGTATTTCTTGAGTTTCTCTCTATTCTCTTCCGCGATCTCCGTCGTGTGTGTTCTCCTCCCTTCCCCTTTACCACACTTCCTCTCTTCCCTTTTCTCTACAAGATTGCATGTGGTGCGAATTTCCCCATCTGTGGTCAGGTCTGGGAGCTGTTATGGATGGGAGGTTCACCCCCATCCCCTCATTAACTCTTGAGGATCCTCCCCACCTACCAATCTGAAGGGAAATCCATTCTAGGGTCAGAGAGCTGCTTTGATCTTTGAGAAAGTAAAAAACAGTACGGTACTGGCCCAATGGAAGTTAACGCAACCATTCCAGGTCCCTTCCACCACCTCTCATTAGCCATCACGGTCTCTTTTAGCACATCCCCATCCCAACAATCATGAAACACATAATCATAACATAATTTACAATCATCAACCTTTTATACAAAGGTCCGTCAAATCAAAATTGACATCTTTGAGTTTTCCATAGTTCTTGGCCAATATAGTTATTTTTACAGACTAGGGGAAACAGGGTGTTACAATTCCCTCCCCCTTAAAGGAACATTGTCCTCGATGTTCTATCTATCAATATGACGTGTATGTACAGAAGTAAACAAAATCGGATATGCCTGTTTCATGGCATCTTCCATTTTCCATGTAGCCTCATCTGGGCCAAAATGTTTTCACTGCACCTTGACCTGTGCAATGGTTCGGTTCCTGAGTGGGGTTTCCTTTCTATCCAGTATGCATTGAGGTTCTGGCAGGAATTCTCCCTCCGGTTCCACCTGGATCATAGACCAATCAATTATATGATTATAATCGTGTACATATTTCTTCAATAATGAAACATGGAAGACATTATGTGTTTTTATTGTGGGAGGAAGTGCTAGCCTATAGGCTACAGGTCCCACTCTATCTAGAACTTCAAAGGGTCCACAATACCGAGGTGCCAACTTGGCACACGATCCCATCCTCAGGGAAATCTTCTTGGGCCTAACTTTGAGATATACGTGGTCTCCCGTCTTGAATTCGCTTGGAGTTCTCTTTCGGTCAGCGTAACTTTTCCGTTTGTTCTGAGTGACCTTCAGATTATGTTTTATCTGAATCACTTGTTGTTCCATTTCTTTCAGCATGTTGGGTCCAATAGTAATTCTGTTTACGGGATTACTCCAACTAACTGGAGTGTTGCATGGTCTACCAAAGAGGACTTCAAAAGGACTCGTCTTCAGGGATTCTTGGTAGCCATTGTTGTAGGTGAATTCCACCAGTGGAAGGTAATCTTCCCACTTCTTGGGTTGATGCATTACATGCATTCTTAGCATGTCTTCCAATATTTGGTTCACTCTTTCCATCTGTCCATCAGTTTGAGGATGATAGGTTGTGCTAAATAGTAATTTGGTATCCAGACCAACCATCAAGGATTTCCAAAAGTTGGAAGTAAATTTCATGTCTCTGTCAGACACGATCTTTTTAGGCATACCATGTGTCAGGCTGTTGTATTAAAGATTTTTAATTACCTGAAAACACTAAATTTTCAAACTAGGGTAAGTGAACTTAGAGCTGCTACACTGTATGTGCTGGTAAGATTCTAATTCCTATCTAAAGGTTATTCTAAAAAGAAAACACAAATTTACTCTTAGAAACTGAACCCTAATGATTATCTTAAAACTAATCATATCTTGTCTAATTCATCAAATGGAAACAGTTCCGAGTTTAAGTAAAGATATTTCCATTCCTACTCTAATGTAATCACCCAAGACTATCTACCATTATCTTAAACATCTAATCATCATCATATCTATCTAAACCATAAAAGAGAGATCATTTTAAAAACCTTTTAATCTAAGCATCAAGCAGTTCTAAATTTAACACAGGTGAAACAAATAAATGTCCTATTTTACCCTACAGGTACTAGAAGCTTCCTTTAATCAGACTATAAGCTAGCTATCCTATCAGAATAGAGTAAGTCTAAAATCAAATCATCTTTAAATCGTGATCAAATTGGAAACTGGAAAACAGAGCAAATCTAGATTAAGCACTTGGTTCATTCTTCAAATTCTACAAGGATAAATAACTCATTCAACATTCACCGATCTATAAGATAATATCAAACTGAAAATGATCTAATCGAAAAAATGGCCAAGTTAGAATTTAATAGAGTAATTTCGAGTTCAAAAACTAACTCACATGCAGATTCTAGAACTAAAAATAAACTAACTCTACTATGGAAAAGAGACAGTGAATTGAACTTATTGGTGGGCCCAACCAAGAGGTGCAATCGCCCTAAAATGAAACCAGAGCTACTCAGATTATTCCATGCAAATTTTTTTCATACTTCATGCTCCATAATTCATAAAGAAACTCAAATCATTTTAATAGCAAATAACATAACGCACAACAAATTGTATTATCAGAAATCGTATCACATAGCATATTGTAACCAACGTTTCTTGAGAGAGATCCCACTTTATATAGATCCTCTCCAAATAGTTTTGAGCATAGGTGCATGAATCTAAGTGAATCTTAGATCCGAAAATGACTCATAGTCAGTTAAAACTAACTTCCCAGCTTCATGACACGCAGTGTCAAGAAGCGTGGATCATAAAGCATTATAATAAAATAGTTCTACAATCTTGCCCTGAGTCATCATATTGAGTTATGACTCAATCAATTATATGAATTGGACTGTCAATCCAATCTGGCCATGTCATGCAAGTCTTTGGCATTTCCACTAAGTGAGAACCGATACCTGGTACTGATAAGTCTGTTTCAAGGGAACAAGTACCTAAATCATGTCACGTTAGTATCAATATAATTTAGTTTAAAATATCAAAATACATTAAAAATAACTTGAATCATAGGAATACCTTGAATAGCCCCATTTAGTTGTAAAAGGATGTCAAATGTGTCACGGTAAGGCCATACGGAAATGATACTAGATATGAAAATGGTGGTATATCTGACATGATATAGGCAAAAATATAGTCAAAAATGGAGACTAACATTCCCCCAAGCTGAAGTCTTTGCCTGTCCTCAGACAACAAAAAAGTAAAAAACTGAGATTCATCAGAGTGTTGCAGCAGCTGCAACCAACATTTGCAATTTCTCATGTTTCTTCATGTTTCTGATTTTCATCTTAAGAACTTAATTAATGGTGATGTGCTTCCTGGCAATCTTCTGCAGTCTCCTATTCTTCTGAAAAATACCTTTATTTTTTCGTTTTAATTGTTCAATCTTTGACAAGAAGTGAGCTTGCCTGAGTTTCATAAGTTCATTTTCTGTTTTGATGTGCCAATCTAGTATGGTATATTCATGTAACTTCTCTTTTAGCCTATGATTCTTGTTTTCCAATCTGACTACCATTGGTCGCAAGGATCTACTGGAAGAGATTTCACAGTAAGATTCGAATGTTTTACCATGACCTTGTTGTGTTTGAGGTCTAGACACATGAGTGAACTCATCTGGTCTTTGAACATGGGTGTCGACTGGACTAGATTCATGAGTAAACTCATCATATTCTTGAACAGGGTTGTCGAATGGGCTGGGTTTAGGAGTAAACTCGTCATATACTTGAACAGGGTTGTCGACTGGACTGAGTTCATGAGTGAACTCCTCATTCACTTGAACAGGGGTATCAACTGGCATTTGAATTGGCTTGTCCTGCTCAATTTCTTTGGGCACATTATCTTGCCGATTGACTTTACGAACTTTTTGAATCAATTGGGAGAGAGTCCATGTCATCTCAGAAGAATCCGGAGCCTCCTCATGTTCATCCATACTTTTTAATCTTTCCTGGAATGGGTAACTAGGCACAAAATTATCCATATCTGACAGTCTGCGTGTGCATTTTCATTTGGGATTTCTCCTAGGTTTTTCGATTAACTCCTCAAGTTGTTCCACATCAATAATATTTTTAGAAGTTGGAGGAGAAATCAAAATTTCAACATTCACCTCTGTAGGGACAATGTTTTCCACTCTTTCATAGTTAGTTTCCACACCATCAGAACCATGGACATCAAATGAATGTTCTATATCAGGATTATCATCACCTGCCTCAATTGTGCAGTTTGGTGTATTCTCAGGGTCATCACAGATTTTGGTCAGGGTTTTAACACCCTTTTTCTTAGAGTTCAACTTCTTCTGTGGAGGAGCGGATTCAATATTTTTATCTTTAGATTTGTCAGAAGCTAGGGTTCTTACAAAGAACATATCCCAAGATTCCTATTTGTGGGATAATGCAAGCTTCACCAAAATTTTTACAAGACCAAAATGAAACAGACTTCCTCTAAAATCTTTGGCTTTGCGAACTTGTTCGGCCATTTTCTTCAAACTCTTCAATAGAAAATGGGGGATGTTCACCAAATGGTTACCTTTGAAATGCAGTAGGAGTCGAGCATGACATGGAAACACGATCGTGTACCAACCTTCACAAGTGAGGTAGCGTTTAAGTATAGACAACAACTGAGCCCATTTCAGTTCCAACCACGACCTTGATGTGCCTTCTGACCATTGTAATTTTTGATACTGGGGTTGTAGGAGCTGCGTATAGAGCTTCTTGTCAACTGGTTGGCCCTTCATCCATTTCTAACCAGTGCTGGGTAATTGAATGGCTTCAGAAATGAACTTCTCTGTGACTTCAAATTCCAGCTCACCCACTTTAGCTAGTCCACCATGGAAGTGCAGAGCGAATTGCAGTGTAATCGTATCATCATACCCATCAAATTTCTTGAAGAACGACTCCCATCCAGCTTTCTGAAAAATGTGTTTGGTGGCTTCATACTCGGGAAGAGCCTCCAAATCTGCATAAGTCTTAGGTTCGTGATGATTCCCCACCATAATTCCACTTAGTATAACAGGAAAGGTCCAAAGGTGAGCAGTGGAATTAGATGAGGGAAACAGAGGAATAGAGTATGATGTGTGAAATAGGTCGTGAGAGGAATTATAGAAGGACATTTGAAATGTCGTGAGGATCAATAACGTGTGAAGAAATGATGAGGGTCGTACACCTTTTCAAAATATCATTACATATGAATCGTGTCGAATTCAACCAAGATAATGTAGTGCATTTCCCATGATATGAAATGTCAAGAAGGATTGGCTTGTTAAGTACAAAGTATAGGGATAATGAAATGTTATGGAGTATCAAGGCATTCCTAGTTCAAATTATTAATATGTAATTTAATACATTAAACTAACATGAAACTAAGCGTACCTGAGTTCGATTACCTACTCCCTGTTATGCATTCCTTACTGTAGAGATCTTTGAAGTCAAGTCTGAATCTGGAGAGCGCCAAAATTGTAACTGGAATTTGTATTGCTGATAACCAATGTAACTGATGGATTCTGTCTAGCACTGACTGGTACTGATGAAATAACCTGAAATTTGCAGAGAAACTTGAACCAATAATAACTTGCTGAGAAAAAGACTTCCTATTTGTAAAAGAAAATTATCTGATGGCTATCCCTGAACCTGTCTTCTGTTCATTCCTGAAAGGAACCAATTAAAATTATGTCTTCAACAACTTCAAAGCTTTAACCCATGGTACAATTCTTATTTGTGCGAATAAATGTTCTAGAGTCGAACACAAAAAGAAATCATTGGATTACTGGCCATTAATGAATGTCGTTAACCAATGCGAGATGACCCACCAGTGATGTCAATGGGCCTCAAGGTACCTATAGTACATCCTAACAGGTACGAATAAGGGTCTTGGTGTCAAGTCACCTATAGGATATATCAACCAAGAGACATTGATTTATTCCCATGGTTGTTAGCAAGGAAATCCACCATTGAGGCATGCAGATCCCAGGGTACTAAGTAGTCTCTAATCTCTACTCCAGATAAGGTGTTGGTGTCGATGGAGTGAGACTTGTTGGAAGGTGGACCTTAACGTATTCCACATCATCCAATGTGAGTGCAGATAGAAATCTTGCAGAGAATAATTTTTGGAACAGTAATCACTTACTTGTGGATTTTATGAGCCCAAGTTAGTATATGCTCATTGCTTTCTCATGTTTTGAGAGTTTGAGAAACTGCTAAAAGAAAACTCTATTGGGGTTTCTTTCCCATCATAATCTATCAGGCCTGGTAAAGAATAATCCTATCCCTGATAAATGCCCCTTTCATACTTTAATGAGCAATTCAAAGGGAGCAAACAAGCTCAAATTTATTAATTTCAAAACAAGATAGTGCATATTGATAAAAAAAATTCTTAAAATAAAACGGTCTTACCTTCTTACTTGTTGCGAAAAAGTGATGAAGTTCAATTCTGTACTTTCTTAAAAAAGCCTGTAAAACTAAAAAAAATATGTCAATATATCCAAAAAAAAAAAGTGTTTTTTTTTTATATATATTTTTTATTATTTAATTAATTAATTTATTTTTTCTATTGAAATTTTATTATTTACAAAGTCTTGAAACAACAAAAATGATCAAGGATTAGCAGGAGGAGAAGACTCTTCTCCTACTATCTTTATTTCTGTTTGTTTAGCAATTTCTTGTAGAAAATCATCTCTTGACAAGGGTTTGTTATACACTTTTAATCAATGTCCATTTACTACAAAGGAATTTTGAGAGTCATCTATGGTCTTGATTCTGACAGATCCATTATCAAAAACAATTTCCATTTCATAAGGTCCCAACCATCTTGTCGTAAGTTTTCCTTTGAAAGTTTTATATTTGGAATCAAAGAGCAATGCCCAATCCCCTGGTTGAAAATGCTTTTTCTTAATGTATTTATCATGCCATTTGCTACGTTGATTTTGTACAAGGATAGTTCTTTGAAAAGCATCTTGCCTAATTTCTCCCAATTCATTTAGTTGCATAACTCTTTGTTTCTGTGCCTCATCCAAATTCAATCCCAACTTTGCTGCTATGTGGAAGGTATGAATCTGAAATTCTATGGGAAGGAGAATTTTCTTGCCAAATACCAATTCATAAGGAGTATGACTAGTGGTATTTCTCCACGTAGTCCGGTATGCCCATAAAGCCTCTGGAAGACTATCTACCCAATCTTTGTGATATAAATGCATTGTCTTGGTCATAATAGCTTCTAGAACTTTATTCGTGGATTCCACTTGCCCATTTTCTTGTGGATGGTATGGGGAAGACTTACACAGTTTTATCCCATATTTATCTGTGAGTTCCTTCATCAACTTATAAGTAAATTGGGCACCTTGATCAGTAACAATCTCTCGTGGAACACTAAAGCAGGTAAAGATATATTCATAAATAAATTCAACCACTGATTTCTCAGTTGCTTGATATAAGGATTTTTCCTCTACCCACTTGGTCACAAAATCTGTACAAACCAAGATGTACTTCTTCTTCCTTAACATTGGGGAAATCGGTCCTACAAAATCAAGTGCCCATTTATCAAATGGTTCAATCACAACCTGTGGTCGTAAGGGCATCTTGTCTGCTATGGTAGGTCTTCCCTTCCTCTGACGACTATCGCAGCTTCTTACATATTTTGTTGCATCCTTAAACAGTGTCCGCGAATAATATCATGATTGTAAGACTTTATATGTCGTTCTCTTATCAAAGAAATGTCCTCCACATGGCCCATCATGACAGGCCTGAAGGATATTGGGAATCTCATCTTCCTGAATGCATCTCCTAATGATCATATCAGGACTTGTATAGAAAATATCACTTCCTACCCACGAGTAATAAACACTTTCCTGGACAATTCTTTTCTTTTGTGGTGGTGACAAATGAGCTGGCAGTCTCCCTGTAGCTAAGTAATTTTCCGTATCTGCAAACCAAGGGGTCTTAACAGCTACTGCAAATAGATGTTCATCAGGAAAATTATCATTCACTGGAATGTCAGTACTATCTTGAGGAATACGAGAAAGAAAATCTGCAACTACATTTTCTTTTCCTGGCCGATCAACTATAGTGATGTTAAATTCTTGAAGTAGCAAAAGCCATCGTGTGATTCTTCCCGTGGTAACTGGTTTGTTCATCAAAAATCTGATAGTAGAATGGTCAGTATGTACAAAAACCACATATCCAGTGATGTAATGACGAAATTTGTTAATGGCATGAACTGCATCCAAAAATTCCTTCTCTGTTACAGTGTAGTTCAATTCAGGGGGAGTAAGGTTTTTGCTAGTGAAGTAAATTGTATAGTTTTGTTGGTTTTCTTTTTGTCCAAGCACTCCTCCTAAAGCAGTGTCTGAGGCATCAGTTGAAACATGGAAAGGAAGAGACCAATTTGGTCCTCTTATAATAGGTGCCATGGACAATTTTTCTTTCAAATTCTCAAAAGCATTTTGACAATTGTTATCCTAACAAAATTTTGCATCTTTTGCTAACAGTTTAAACATGGGGTTGGCTATCTTTGTAAATTTTTTGATAAATTGACGATAATATCTAGCATGTCCCAAAAAACTTCGCACATCTTTTTGTGTTTTCGGAGAGGAAAGTTTAACTATCACTTCAATTTTAGTTGGATCAAATTTAATTCCTTCTGCAGACAAATGATGACCCAACACTATTCCCTCAGTTAATATCATTTTACATTTTTCGTGACTAAGGGATAAATTTGATTCCTGACAACGAATCAAGACTTTCTCAAGATTACTTAAGGCTTTTTCGAAAGTGTTACCATAAACAATAAAATCGTCCATGTACACTTCCACACAATCATGAATTAAGTTAGCAAAAATCCCAAGGACTACTCTCTGAAATGTAGCAGGAGCATTGCATAGTCCAAAAGATAGCACTTTATAAGCATAAGTTCCCCAAGGACACGTAAATGTTGTTTTTTCCTGGTCTTCAGGAGCAATTTGAATATGATTGTATCCACTATATCCATCAAGAAAGGAAAAGTATATTTTTCCAGCCAAGGTATCCAAAACCCGATCTATAAAGGGCAAGGGAAAGTAGTCCTTCAGGGTTGCCTTGTTCAACACTCTAATGTCTACACACATTCTCCATTTCCCTGTCATTTTCTTAGGTACCACAACAAGAGGTGAAACCCACTTGCTGTCAGAAATTGAATAAATGAATCCTACGTTTAATAATTTATGTAACTCTTCTTTCACAAAATATTTTAGGATTGGATTCATATGCCTTTGTGGATGTCTTATTGGGGTTATCTATGGTTGGATATATATGTGGTGAATGCAGGTGTCAGGATGCACTCCTCTCATATCAGTGTACTCCCATGCAAATGCCCCTGACTGTTCTTTCAAAAGATTTGTTAACTGTTCCTATTGGCTGAGACTTAATTCAGAATTGATGTATAGACATTTGCCTGGTCTAAGTTCTACTGGAATGGTATATGATCCCGGATGCTCATCAATGGAGAAAACCATAGATGGTGAAAATGAGGAAAATAATTTACTTCGTTCTTGAAATTATTCTCTGAAAATTTGATCGTATTGAAAATATGTTTGTGGGAACTCGACATTTTCTGTCACAGAAAGAAATTGGCTTAAAATATCATCCTCAGTTGGTTCTTATAGCTCGTGAAATTCATCAACAGAGAATAAAGATTCTTCCTCATCATTCTCGTGATAGGGACATTTTAGCCACCATAATTCTTCTGTAACCGGTTGAGCAGGTGGAAAAAGAGTAAGTTTCTATGAAGAAATGCCATTTGAGATGAACATATGCCCACCACAACATCCTATGAAATCATTGGCCGTAGCCAACCAAGGTCTCCCTAAAATGATTGGATGGCCTTTAGTGGGATCCTTTGAATGAATAATCATGAAGTCGACATGATATTCCCACGAAGCTAATGTAACAAGAATGTCATCGAGGACCCTAATAGGTTTTATAGTTGTTTTGTCAGCAAGTTCAAGAACTGTAGGGGTAGGGTGAAGGAATTGACTTAGTTGCAACAGTTCAACTATATTGATAGTCATTATATTAATGGTTGCACCTAAGTTGACTAAAGTGTTACCAATAGAAACATTGTTGATAGTAACTGAAACTATTGGGTTCCTGGGGTTGGCATACTTCACAATTTTAGGAGCTTCAGAAATACAATTCGATGACTGGCCTACTAGGTGTATCGTGGGTGGATCTTTCTGTTT
>JASDQU010738839.1:115246-127063 GCA_032191745.1 Picea mariana
AGTCGAAGAGCCATGAGTCGTTGATCTGAGAGGAGACACTTGTCAACAGATCTTAAACTTCGGGGAAAAACTAAAATGGGTTTTCAGTTTGAGAATTGAGATGGTCGGAGCGCGTAGACCCAAAGTCCTAGAATAAGATTTGGACCGTTGGATTCGAAGGAGACGTGGCACAAATTTATTAAAACCGGGTAAATCCTAGAAGTAATCCTCGATCGTTGGATCAGCAAGGACACGCGTCAGTGGATCTTAGACTCTGAGTAAAAGTCTTTGGAAAAAAAAGAGGTTTGAGATTTGAAATCTCAGAAGTCCAGAGACCCAAAGGAAATCTCGACCATCGATCGAGAAGGGGTTGTTGGACCATTGATCTAGGTTGAAAGGTCAAACACCCAGGTGAAGGCAGGGTCCTTGATTTATGGGACAAGTGTCTGTAGATCGTCAATTCCGAAAGGTTGGAGTACGGAAGGAAGTTGGGTTTGAGATTTCAAACTCCCGAAGTCTGGAATCGTGAAGAGAACCTCAACCGTTGATTCAGGGAGAGATGGTTTGGTCCGTATATAAGAAGGACGCATATTTGAAGCGTCGATTTGGACATTATCGTCAAGATCGCAAGATTGACAATCCTGTGTCATTGCGAGGATAGAAGTTGTGAGGATTTTAAGGAATCGAGGGCGGGCCGCAATTTGAACCGTGGTTTCGTGAGGAGGACATGTGGAGGTTAGAGGAACATTGCAATCCCAAAAGCAGTTTGAATATAAACCGCTTGCGACCGCGCCCGCAATCATGTGGTCATAGCCCCAGGTCACACCAAGAGAGGGCTTATCTGAAAAGGAGCTAACGACGGCACTCTGAGTTTTGCAACAAAGCAAAAGGGAAGGTCGCGGGTTTCTATTAAACCTGCACCAGGAAGCTGAGGGGGCATGTTTAGATACAAAGGGGGACCTTTAAGGTTCCAGAGAGTCTTTCAACTAGAGAATCGAAGATCCAAGACCGGAAGGTCGTGCATTCCTATGGGGGAAGTAGGGGGGCTGCTTCAAGTGGTATCAGAGTAGGTGTGTATCAGATCACGGATTTTAAATTTCTGTAGCAAAGAGTAGATAAAGAAAATACTCTAATACACACCATCAGGTGGTATCAGAGCCAAAGTTTGTTTGCATACCGCAGACAAAAAGAAGGATGGTGAAAGGATATCGTCTGATACCATCAGGTGGTATCAGAGCACAATTTTTTTTTATTTCTGTAGAAGAGAGCAGAGAAAGGATATAGTCTGATACCATGTGGTATCAAAGCACAGAATTGATTTATGTAGGCAACGAAGGTAATCAGAAGACCAATCCTTGCTTGCAGATAGCAGATAAGAAAGAGGTGAAGAAGGCAGAGTATTGACATTCTGTGAGAAGGTTGTTTCATGGATGCAGCAGCAAAATTTTAAACAGCTAGATGAGTTGTGAGAGAAGATGGAGATGATCGCAGATGAAGAGTGGTCCATAGGATTTCCAGGAGGGCAGGAAGAAGGTGAAAATGGCTATTGAAGGCCATGGACGTGGTCGAAGAGAAGGCCACCAGTAGACGAAGAACAATCTAGAGATGGATCTGGAGTTCAATAAGATAAGAGCCAGAATGGAGAAGCTTTCATTTGAAATGAAGCAGAATGCTAAAGCGCATTAGGTATATGAGTGGCCCATGAAGCAGAAGGTGAAGTGGTCATTTAAGATATTTTTGGCCAGAGGACAGTGACAACTGTTAAATAGGTGGATGAGGTACATTGAAAACCTTGGTGACACAGAGGAGGAAAGGGTTTACATCTGTGAACCAGAGATTGGGAGACACCTTAATGATGAGGAGGAGGTGAGATCGGATGAATATCTCATATACTTCCAGGTGGGAAGAAATGGACTTTCGAGTTTCCAGGTGGGAAATGGAAAGAGACCAGGTGGAGGTCTCAAATACTGCCAGAGGAGCAGTGCCGAAATTTCAGATTGCCAAGTGGGAAATGAGATGGGATTGGTTGATCTCATAGACTGTCGGGTGGACAAGGAGAAAGAAATAAGATTGTTTCAAAGTCTCAAGAGCTCATAAGTGAGTTCATGTCAGCGAGGAGTGTTGATAGGAGGAGATTCATGTGGGTTTGTAGACCATGTGGATGAAAATGATGAGAAGTTAGATACTTCCATCACAAAAGGGGAGGATCAGAGGAATGTTCTAATCATTGGAGGGATCAAAGAATTCCTGCCAAACAGCCAAATGGAGACTTGTGCACATGACGAAAGTGTAGAAGCAAGGGAAGGACAGCCAACAGTGACTGTCATGATGAAGGAGAAGGTATCAAAATCTGCCCAAAGAAAAGAAGCGGAGGAGCACACAGTTGAGATGCTCGCTCAATGGGAGGTAGAATTGAGGATGTTGGAAGATTGGTTGGACAATCCAAAACCAGCAGATGAGTGCCAGAAGACAGTCATGCAAAATTCAAGAGAAGAGCATTCGGCAGAATTGCTCAAAATTTTTAGCCAGGAAGCTGAACAAGAAATGACTGTAGCATTGGAACCTGTAGCAGAAGAGGAGGCAGACAACATAGACTTTGTTGGGTTGCATGAGGAATTAGAAGCCTTGGAAAGGGTTAGACACATCCAACAGGTTAAGTTGGAGACAGATGGAGGAGCATACCAGCCAAAGGAACGGTTGGAAGGAGTTGGAGATATGTCAACACCAGAGGGAGTCGAGCAGCAACTTGGTGATGAGACTATGGAATTGAAGTCTACAGCAAAGTGGCAACTCGATGCCACAAGGGGAAGTAAATAAATCATGGGAGATCGAGTAGATCCACCCACTGATGAGAAGGAATTGCAGCAGAGAAGACTGCAAGAAAAACCATCCACTGGAGCAGCTGGATAGGGATATAGAGGAGATAAGGAGGTTGATGGTGAGGTCAGCAGAAGCAGTCAAAAAAGAGGATTTGAACAGAGGAGAGCCTGCCATAGCAGCAAGGAAGAAGAAGAATAAGAAGAAGCAGCAGCAGCATAGTTGGAGAGGAGCAAGAGGACAACTCCATAAGAGAAATTGGGATCCAAGAGGATTTCAACACTAGAGAAGAGGAGCTCATGTTTTTCCTAGCATGGGAGTATGATGCAGAAGCATCTCTCCACCTCATCAAATGTGTCAGCACGCAAACATGCAATGGAGAAA
This sequence comes from Picea mariana, assembly GCA_032191745.1. Taxonomy (NCBI): domain Eukaryota; kingdom Viridiplantae; phylum Streptophyta; class Pinopsida; order Pinales; family Pinaceae; genus Picea; species Picea mariana. The sequence continues at coordinate 118,427 of JASDQU010738839.1, forward strand.
GGGAGAGGCATTAAACCTCCAATTTTTTAAATTTGAAATAATCCTATAAAGATTATTCATGGTGTAAAGATGTAAATGTCGGGCCATGCCTTTGTACAGGTAGTGGTTGAATTGCCTTAAAGGGTTGCTTGTAGCAGGCCCAGATCGTAGTCAGGTCTGGGTAAAACATTTATGAAACTTCAATGTAATAGAAGAGGTTAGGTGAGAGAGGACGAGCTCACATAGCCCCTCTTTTGTAAGGATATCTTGTATCAGATTTCATAAGGAGAGGATAGAGAGTCTTAGGAGACTCAGGAGGTGGAATAGTTTTGAGAGAGAGAGATAGAGAAAATGGGGACTCTGTTACAGTCCAATTTTTGTAATCATCTGTATAGACACACAGAGATAATAGAAAAGCATTTTTTCCTGCGTATCATTTGTTTATGTGTTTATACGTTTTTATGCATTTTATGTTTGAATTCGTAGACTGGTGAAGCATTATATGAGTTTCAATTGTTTCTCGTCTTTGAGTTTCCGAGTGCAAGGAGTGCACACAGTCCGCAAAGAGTGTGTTGACAGAGGTGAGTTAACCTCAGGGAAAGATCAGGAGAGATATCGGCAAACCTTCATCAGTAGAAGTGCAAGAAGTGCACGAGAAGAACTCTTTATCCAGTTCAGAGAGTATAGAGTTACTGACGACTCAGTAAATCTCTATCAGGTGGACATTGAGCCGGTGCAAGTGTGCACAGAAGAAATTTGTGTTGAGTTTGGGGAGAAACAGATTTGTTGAACACTCTGTGAGGAAAGCTCTGCAAGGTGTGCATCAAGCAATGAGAATGCTAGGTGAGCGAGAATCATTTTATTTTCAAGAAGATCCTTCGAACTGAGTTATTTGAAATCCTGAGAATACAAGGTGTGCGTGGGAGATCAAAATCCTTTTAAGGACAGAAGCTCAGAAGAGATATCACTTTCACAAGTGTTGATGAGATCCCAGAGTCGAATTCGTAGAAGGAACAAGGGTTTGAGACCTTTGAAAACTGATAAATATTCTAAGTCAGGAGAATATCAAAAGCTCGGGAGAGAGGAGTGACAATGATTGTTGGATCACCGTGGAGCAGATCGACAATCGTCGGATCAAAATGGAAGTGCACGAGCCTTATCACTTCACGCACAGAGGAGAGAGAAGTTATCGGAGTCTGAAACTTGAGATTCCCGGAGTCTGAAATCCCAGAATAGAATCTTGACCATCCGATCAGTGGGATAGATATTAGCCGTCAGATCACTAGAAGAAAATATCAAGTGTCGAACCGCCAGGATAAATCATAGTCATTGATTTCTGTGAGTTTATGAGGAGGAGCGGCTTGAAAATTGAGATTCTCGAAGTCCGGAGTTCTGGAACGCCGAAGTGGAATCTTAGTCATTTGATCATATGAACAGACCCAAGACTTCAGATTATCTGGAGTGAACCTCAGATGTTGAATCTTAGTCGTCAGATATCGCAATCTCATAAGGAGTCGAGTTTGAGACTTGAAAATCCCAGGGTGTGGAGAGACGGAGAGCCAGAGCATATATGGATTGTTGAAGCTAGAAGGGTACCTGTCAGCAGGTCGGAAGATCTGGAGGAAGGAGGAAGTTGATACTTGAAACTCACGGAGCGCGAATAGTCGAAGAGCCATGAGTCATTGATCTAAGAGGAGACACTTGTCAACAGATCTCGAACTCCGGGAAAAAACTAAAGTGGGTTTTTAGTTTGAGAATTGAGATCGCCGGAGCGTGTAGACTTGAAGTCCCGGAATAATATCTAGACCGTTGGATTTGAAGGAGAGGTGGCTCAAATTTGTTAACTCCGGGTAAATCCCTGAATTAATCCATGATCGTTGGATCAGGAAGGACACGCCTTAGTGGATCTTAGACTCTGGGTAAAAGTCATTGGAAAAAAAAGATGTTTGAGATTTGAAATATTAGATGTCCGGAGACCCGGAGGAAATATCAACCAATGATCAAGAAGGGGTCATTGGACCGTTGATCTAGGTTGAAAGTTAAAACACCTAGGTGAAGGCAGGTTGTTGATTTACGGGACAAGTGTTGGTAGATCGCCAATTCTGGAAGGTTAGAGTATGGAAGGAAGTTGGGATTGAGATTTCAAACTCTCGGAGTCCAGAATCGCGAAGAGAACCTCAACCGTTGATTTAGGGAGAGTTGATCTAGTCCATAGATAAGAAGGACGCATATTTGAAGCATCAATTTGGACGTTATCATCAAGATCGCGATATCGACGATCCCGTGTCATTGCGGGGATAGAAGTTATGAGGAGTTTAAGGAATCGAGGGCGGGCCGCAATTTGAACCATGGTTTTTTTAGGAGGACACATGGAGGTTAGAGGAACATTGTGGGCCCAAAAGCAGTTTGACTCTAAACTTCTTGTGACCATTCCCGCAATCACGTGGTCATAGCCCCAGGTCACACCAAGAGAGGGCTTATCCGAAAAGGATCTAATGTCGACACTCTGAGTTTCGCGACAAAGCGAAAGGGAAGGTAGTGGGTTGTTGTTAAACCTACACCAGGAAGCCGAGGGGGCATGTGTTTAGATACAGAGGGGGACCTTTAAGGTTCCAGAGAGTATTTCGACTTGAGAATCGAAGATCTGAGACCGGGAGATCATGCATTCCTACAGAGGGAGTAGGGGGTTTACATCACCTGCACACTCAGGGAAACTCATCAATAATACATGTCAATACATATATACATCTAGATTTTAACATATAATCACAATGACATCATAATATAACTCATAAGCAAAGAATAATCATAAGGTATCATAACTAGATCACTTGCTCGCAAGTGTCCTCAAAGAATAAGTCAGTATAAATGTGCTTAGTGGAACTCTATGTTACATACACCCCCTCTTGTTTTAAACTTCATCTTGAAGTTTGTACAATATCAATAATGGTAGCAATAAATGTATCTGACACATATCTACATATCTAATCTATCAAAAAAATAAGGAAATTTTCGATGCATCTCATATGCGTCCTCCCAAGTAGTCGAGTGTGGAAATACAAAACAAATACATGAAATACATCGTGCATATGCCTCAAAGAATGAGGAAAGGTTTGTCGGTAAGCCATGGGTCCTTTCCTTTCTACAACTTCGAAAGGTCCCAAAAACCTAGGAGATAGTTTAGCAGCCTTTCCAAACTTGATCGAACTCCTATGTGGTTTCACTTGTAGGAAAACCTTATTGCTAACCTCATAATTGCGGTCAATGTGATGCGCATCAGCATAACTCTTTTCCTGATCTTGTGCTTCTTTAATCCTCTGTCTTATCATTCGCATATGTTATTCCATTTATTGGATCACTTCCAGTCCCACCAGGACCATATCATCTAGTCGATCCCAACTCAAAGGTGTCTGACACGTTCGTCCATAAAGAAACTCAAACGGTGCCATCTTTACTGAACTTTGATAATTGTTGTTGTACGCGAATTCTACCAATGGTAAGAATTCTTCCCAATGTTTTTGTTGATCCATTACATACATACGCAGCATATCCTCTAAAATTTGATTCGTCCTTTCAGTTTGACCATTTGTCTTGGGGTGATATGTTGTGCTAAAGTTCAATTGTGTTTCCAAAGCTTCTTGGAAACTAGTCCAAAATCATCCAGTAAACATCATGTTGATGCTTAAAATCACAACGATGAATATTGCTTGCAAATTATTACCAAACTCTATTATTTATTTATAATAATAATAATAACTAGTAGGTGGGACCCCCTTGTAGACTAGTGGCGCTACGATGGATGTGTTGCACTTATATTTTGGTTTGATGTTATAATGATGTCAGCATAGTCTTCTACAGTTGATGATTCAAGTCATGGTTTTATTCATCATGGCGATATAAGATGGTTGATTGATGTGTTATTGCTAGATGGTTTTGATGGTTCGTCGCAATTTATGGCAGTACTATGGATAAAAGGATCATTTGTTAAAGGTGTTGTGTTTATGCATTAAACATGGATTAATTATTTTATATATGATCTTATGCAAAAGGATGATATGGGAGCTTGAACAAAAAGGAAAAAACTATGGACAAGCCTTAAGGTATTTCTGATTGACACAAATGAAAGGTGATAAACCTAGTTTCTAGACTTATATGTATCATGGAGGGATTGAGTTTGGCTTTAAAACGCAGCCAAGAGAATGGACTTTTGTCAGAGATAAAAGTTTCTCGTTTTATTAAAATTCTCCATCTCCTATTTGTAGATGATATACTTATCATGTCATGAGGCTCAATTGCAAAATGGGAGGAGATCAATAGGATCTTAAATCTCTTTTGTAATGCTTCCGATCTTCAGATTAACCCACAAAAAGCAACTTTTCTACAGCCTGGTATTAACCATTTGATTCTGGATTCTCTGAAAGACGTCTTCCCTTTCAACATTAAAGATCTTTCTGAGGGGTTTTGATACCTCGGGTTCTTTTTAAAGATTGATAGGTACAAAGCAGACGACTGGCTCTGGCTTGTAGAAAAATATGAAAGGAGGATCAGTCATTGGTGCTCAAGGTGGCTATCTTTGGGGGGGCGTTGGTATTGATCAAAGTGGTGCTTGAGAGTCAACCAGTCTATTTGTTGACACTTGCAAGTTTGCCATCTTTGATCCAAACAAAAATTCATCATATCATCTTTACCTTTCTTTGGTCGAGCTGCCGGAAAAAGAAGAGCTTTCACCTATGAAACTAGCAGATGATAGTGAGGCCAAAGTTGTTCGGGGGCTAGGGACTGCAAGATCTAAATGGTTTTAGCAGTGCTCTGGCAGCAAATAGTCTCTGGAGGGTTCTGATGAATGAAGGCCTTTGGTACCGAGTGATTAAGGCGAAATATCTTCCTTTTGTTTCAGTACATCAATGGTTGCGTACCACGAAAATTTACAAAACATGAGGATCACAGATATGGATTAACCTTTGAAAATATTTACATCTTCTGCTGCATTGGATTGTGTGGAGCCTTGGAGATGAAAAATCCATTGTAATTGGAAAATATCAAATTTTGGGAATGGGGGACTCAGCTTTACTCTCGGACGAGTTGGTAAATGTTATCAACAAGAAAGGCTTGTTTTTTATTTTATTTCAGGCTCAGATGGGATCTCAAGTGGGGAGGATCACCCGGAACTGGATTTCTAGTGCAGAGTTGGAGCTGACATTTACATGCTGAATTTTGTCATTACCGACGCGCGCTTATCAACAATGGCATCTATATTCAAGAAAAACATGACACCCTTAAATGGACAAGGGGCAACTTGACAGGTAAGATTTCTGTGAAGAACATCTATTTGGCATCCGAGAATATGAAAAGAAATTACATTATAGATGGATGGAGAAAGGCAATGTGGGATTGGAATGTTCCATTGAATACTAAKTTGTTTACCTGGCTATTAGTGGAGAACAAAATACTATCCTAGGAGAACCTTCAGCGAAGAGGTTTCAGTGGACCGGGTATTTGTCYTTTTTTTCAAAATGAATGAGGAAACTACTCAGCACCTATTCTTGGACTGCGCCTTCATGGTGGAAGTGTGGAGGAAGCTAAAATCTGCCTTAAATTATTCAGGCAGTTGGGCTAGAGCTAATCTAAATGAATGTTTCAAGCGATGGAAAAATCAAAATTTTGATGTGCAAGCCTTACCAGCCCTCATTTGTTGGAATATATGGAGGGAACGGAACCAGGCTCTCTTTGAAGGTAAGGATTCTTCGGTTTTTAAGGTGATCCATCTCTCTCTTATGTTCCTGAGGGAACATGATCATGCGCTGAAAGTTCCTATCCAAAGAGCAGGACACACTCAAATTGATAGGGGTGGTGTTTATGGATGGTTCGATGGAGCAGTTGTTTCCATAGGTCTAAACAACAAAGTGGGAGGGGTAATCAAAATAAGTGAGCATTGCAAATTTAAATGGATTCTAAATTGTTGCCCGGGCACCAACACTAGAGCTGAATTTCTTGGTGTTTGGTCGTTTCTTACTCTGGCTACTCCATTGTCCATACAGACGATTCATATCATGGGTGATTCCAAGATCATTATAGATTGGTTTAGTGGAAAAGGCAGCCTTCGGGTTATCTCTCTCGATTGTTGGAAGGACAAAATCACAGATATATTCACTTCATTCCAAAATATTTCCTTTAATCATGTTTATAGAGAGGAAAATAAAGAGGCGGACAACCTTTCAAAACAGGCACTTACCAGAGATCCTGGGAAACTCATCTACTTTCAGTGCAACGAAGAAAATGAAGGGCCCCATTGTTTCCTTGAAATCTGCTAGTTAATTTCTTTTGTTTTTTGATGGACGTATGGCTTTTTAGATATTGTTGGGCGCGGTGATGGAGTTTTGTTATAATTCCTTATGGTGGGGAGAGCCCACTTAGTTGAGTCTCGGCTGGAATAGGTTAGTGATGTTTTTTTCTTCATTGGCGATGATTTCTAGTATGTGGGAGACGGGGTCTCTGTGTATCTTCTTTGGAAAGAGATCTTGGCCATTTCCAGCATTATATGGACTATTTGTATTGAACAGTTTAATATTCTCCTTTTAATATAAAGTGAATTTTTTTGAAGAAAAAAAAGAATTATGCACTTGATTAAAGGATTGTTGTGAGGCATATATGGTAATGTTATAGCATATGGTTGTTGTTAAATGTTTTGACACGACTTAGGGTGGCACACTATGCAATGGATATAGCAATGGATATTTGTTTGAATTAATGGTTGATGTTATGGTGTATGGGTTGGCTTGTACGTTGAATTGAATAGGGTTGGGTAAGGAAGCGACGTGCATTACTGCACGTCACTCAAACAACCCTTGAGCCTGTCACCCTAGCAACACTTGCATTTGGTTTTTCGGCTCTTCCGCAATTTCTGGTTGTGAAAGGAAAATACAGTCCAACTCTTCCCTCAAGCAAGCTTTCCAGGTATGGTTCCTTTATTTTCCATCCATGATGGTCCCTATGTGTTATGAATTGAATTTTTGGCTAAAAATTGCATGAGGTCTTTGTTTTTATTGATTTTTTACTGTGTATCAGTGTTGTGTGGTTTCTTTTGTGGATACTCTGGAATGTTGGCGTTTTAAAGAAAAGGAATGAATTTTATTGTTGTGTGTAGCCTGTGCATGGGTTATTGGTTTAAAACATCTCGGTCAACTTGGGGTTTTACTCTAGTTCTTTGTGCAAAACTATGATAATGGTGTAACACCCTCTGAGTTTTGGTGCGTGTGTTTTACAACCAGTATTGGTGTTAAATGTTTGTCACTCATTTTCCTCTCAGTTATGGTTATGTCTCATTCCTCCCGGTTGCAATGCAGAGTGTTAAGAGTTTCATTGTTTGTGCTTTTTTTTTTACCGAGCCTAAGCTTTCTTTTGTCTTGGCATTGCCTTCACTATCATTGTGTTGGAAGCATTGCATAGTCGAGTTTGTATCGCCCAAAACTTTAAATGGAAGCATGTATATGTGTTGGGTTGGCCACAGGTTGTGCTCATGCATTCTCTACACAGTATTTTAAGCGTCCACTCCTCTCGTCTCTGTTGTAGTGGCTGACTATTATGTTGGTAACCTTAATGTTGGACAACTGAGAGGGGGGGTGAATCAGTTGTTATCGTGCTTAAACAATTATGATTCTTTTAAAATCTTTACAAGGCACTCAGTGATGATCAAAATAATGCAGGGAAATAAACAAAGGCACATTCAGCATCAGTCACATATATGAGAAACACAGAGACAGATATTTCCCGAGGAAACCCATACAGGGTAAAAACCTCTTTTTATTTATATGATAAGTATTATCTACCTTATTTACATTATCATACATATGAGCAACAACTCATTGTGAGACTACAACCTCTATTTTTGCAAGCTACAACTTGCTGAGAGCACCAACTTTCTGTTTTCTCTAGCACCCACTAGAAGGAATCACCAACTCCCTGTTTTCTCTAGCACCAACTAGAAGGAAGCTACAACTCCCTGGTTTCTCTAGCACCAACTAGAAGGAAGCACCAACTCCCTGGTTTCTCTAGCACCAACTAGAAGGAAGCTACAACTCCCTGTGTTCAAGCACCCACTTGAACCTCTGAGGACAATAGTCCTCCCTAGCACCTCCCTACCACCCTGTTTTATAAATCTTTGCTACTGAAACTCATTACCGTGATATAATGTTCAACAATGGCTTACCAGACTCATCATTGTTCTGCTGCATTTCGTTGCTCTGTCTGCCTCACTGCCTTCCTGCACACATGACTTGTGTTGTCTATTCTTCTGCCTTTTATGCTTTGTGTGCCATGTCCATTCACTGCACAGTTCCTCTTCTGTTCAATTCAGCTGTTGTACTCCCCTCCTTCTTCACGCATGAATCACCTTCAACAACGACAATCACAGCTACAACAACAACAAATCCAACTCTTCTCTGTATCGTGTACTTATAGCTTTTGTGCTACTTGTGCATGCAATGCACGTAATCCCTCTACCTACTCACACCACGTTCATCTCCTCCACATGTCGAGTGCTCTATCTGATCATCATGGTAACCCTTCAGCTTCTCTGGTGGTTTTCCCATGCGTTTAGCATCACTGGATGTCATGCTAAGATTCCTCAGCCTCTCTGGCAGTCGAGACTCTTCGTCTTCT
>JASDQU010738839.1:133598-146587 GCA_032191745.1 Picea mariana
TACAATTGACTATACAACCAACAGTCATCATTTAGACACAGGCTATGCAGAGGTAAATGTCCAAGGCAATGTAACCATGCCACTATAAAACAAAACATATCGATGTGACTTAAAAATCGAGCCAAATATCCAACACGACTGTCATCAACAGTGGTCAATTTCAATAAATAACATGCTTAAAAACTCTGAGGGTATCACTGAGTATAAGAACAAACTATCCATACTACACACAGAGCATAACCAACCAAACTCCATGATACAACAGTTCGACTTATCACAACAAACACACAGTCATGTCAATAACTCAACATATCATGTTGAGGCTATGTATACTAATAAGTGGTTGGTTCGTTTAAGTCACATCACGATTTAACCAAGTTGTTCATACTTGGATTATTTAACCAATGGAGGATGTCGTGGATATGCCTTCTATAGCTACCCAGTTCGATTATCATTCGGCCCAAGGGAAACCACAATTATCATGCCTCATGTTTCATTTTCAAAACACCACACACAGAACGCGACCTGTGTGAGCAACCCTAAGCATTCGTGACCCATGTCAACCAAATCACCATAAGTGCAAAATTGGTGACTGTACATTAACCAACAATTAGCCACTGTGGTAAGGAAAAAAAACCAATCAACCGAACAAGTCGTGGTAGCTGTGTATACCCACGCGCCCAATCTAAACAGGCAGAGGGCCTTCCATTAAAAAAAATTGAATTCTTTGACATCAGGCTGGTGACTGTGAAATTTTAGAAGTGAAAATTGGCAATGTAAGGCTCACGCTATTATCACAGAGGCAGTGACGAAAATATATACCACATGATCGCTATATGACCAACGAGTGAGCCTACATTCGAAGTAATAGACCACAACAATCGGGAACAACTTAACAGGCTCGACAGACTCCCTATGCAGCTCTAGTCTGGAGGGTTAAGGGTTTGCACAGTAGCCATCATAGGAGGAAAGGCACCAACTATAGTGAAACTTCGAAGCTAAAGGCATATGCATAAGGAGGACTATGACGCTTGTGAATGGGAGGCAGTTCTTTGACAGGGCCGAACAGGAAAACAAGGCTCTAGTTAAAACCAAGAATCACGAAGACAACCATCCAACCATTATTTTAAAAAAGCCCTTTAAGAAAACGCAGTGGTAACAAAGAGTTGTCACCCAGGAAGACCACCAACACCGATGAACTCAAAACAATTATAAGCAGAACCATCCATTTTCCATTCAAAACCAAAATTCCACACAGTTGCAGCGCTCAGGACAAACACAAACCCACACAACTGAGCCAAAAACATTTGATAACCAGAGTGAAGTCAATAATGGCCAAAAGAGGCATACATGTTAATCGAAAACCTTAAGACGAGAGGTGGTCGAGCGGTTTCACCCTGCTAAAAATCCGGAGAATAAACACAACAGCCAGATCAAACAATAGTCTGACTAGGGTGGCGGCCAACGAGAAGGGTAAAGATGACGTGCAATAAATGCATGTCACCTCCACCCATATCACATTTACTCCACTGTACATGCCAACGAGCCCCCATTAACACCATTAATTAACCAATGCATCGAGAATATCAACACATTTAAACCATAGCATAATCTAAGTTCCACATAACAATTCAACCATTTGCATTGTTACTTTTCCAAATGCACCACCCATGTTTATATTCCCAATATAACTCAAATAAATCGCTTTAACACTATACAATCTAAACGATCATGTATAGAATCATCACCAATAGCGTGATCAACATCAACCCGAACCATAGCATAATCACCATAAAAATCACAAAGCCATTACTTCCATGAGCCACCAACGTTTATAACATATGTATATTAGCTACCAATTATCTCCTTGCCAAAATGCGCCACCAAAATTTCCTCCATATGCATATATAAAAAATGTAATTCAACATTTTTTTATAACCATTTCCTTGTTAGCTAAGGTTTAACAATAATCAACAAATATTTTATGCATCTAGTATTGCAAAACTAGGCTCCTTTGCACTCGTTGTAACACTTTGCCTTCTTCAAAACTGCCCTTCATGTGACTTTACTAACATGTTTGTTGTGCAGGTGCGAGAAGGACAAATACTATATATGAATAGCAGGTTGTAGTATCATGAAGGAACAACATCTCAAAGCTTAACCCATATCAATGACAACCATATTAACATCAACCATGTAAACTTCTTGTAGCACATCATCGTAACATCAAAAAAATGAACAGATCTACTCTTAAATAATTCAAGGGGGTCCCACCTACTAGTATTATTTAGTTTTATAATAATAGCTTTAGCAATACTTTGTGGGCGGAACTACGTTGATGTTTTCAATCGTCAACACCACCTACTCAGTTATTATTAAATAAAGACCGTTAACTATTATTATTATTATTACTTCCCCTAAACTAAAATTAGTTAAGTTTAATTAACTTAACTAAAGAAAGTAGTTGAACTACTTCAACTGATTTGGAATGCATAAAATCCAAATGAGAAGGAATAACAAGGGGAGAATTGAAGGAGAAAGAAATACTAAGGGTCTTATTGTAGACAACAAGGTTCAAATCTGAACCATATCATTCAGATGCTTGTTTCAGAGAGTCAAATTGGTAGCAGTCTGTGGCAAGTTGATCCAGATTTTAAAGTAAAATTTTTACTTCTTGTCAGAGTCATTTTGTATGGTTTTCATCGGGGATATCTAAATTATACTTTGGTCCATGCCCTCACAGGGATTTTGTAAAGAGGAAGATACTTAGATTTCTTGGAATGGAATAAAGCGATTGTTATTCTGTCTCATTTGTGTGTATCTGTGACTTGGTTACTTTTTCTTTTGATCTCCACATTTAATTTCTGTAATCTGTATATTTTCATAAAATTATATAAACTTTTATATTTTGCAACAATCTTTTCATTTAAAAAATCATCCTAATCCCTTGTAATTAATACTTGTGGATTGGGAAATACTTTTTGAGGCTATAAAACATAGGGTGATAATCTCGACTATCTTGTCTTAGCCAGGCAATATTCCAAAATGTTTGAGTAAGATAAATCATATATTTTCCTCAACATTTATTTGGTGACCATACTGTGGAGATCTTTCATATCTCTCTGGTTGATTGTATGCTTGATTATCATTGAAAATTTTATATTTCTTCTTTCGATTCTTTGATTGTTTTCTTTCCTTCGTGACAGTACCTATTACAAGGAAACCCGATATTGAGCTCGGTCTTAAAGACCAGACCAACATTTCTTTAAACTTATTCAATACCATCTTAGAAACAGCTAACACTCGAGCTGAGATTGAAAGCTCATGGGTAGTGATTGAGAAAGACATAAGTGTTTGAGAACGTTGGGAAGCTAGGAAAAGGCAGCCTGGGAATCATTCATAGTTTTCTTTTTCCTAAAGGTGTGATCTTCTTTTCATGTCCTTAAACCCTCGCATCTCTAGGAGAAGAAGAGGTTTATCACCTGAGATCAACCCTATTGCTTAAATAGGAAGAAGAAACATTGTTTTGTCAACTCAACAAAGTACTCTAAGGAGAAATTTTTATGATTCATCCAGTTCCTCTTTGTATCTCTTACCTATCGTTCACAAGATGGCATCTAGCAGTGGCTCTAGTGGCACTGGAGGTGCTTCTTCATCTCAAGCTTCAGCCTCGTCAGTGATTGGTAGCTTGTATAGCCATCAAGTCCCTGTCCATTCTACAACCAATCCCACTAAGGTTATAAAGAAGTATGGTATCTTTCAATTCGAAGAAGATGCTACTACTACTCTGTGGCATGTATCCTCTCCTCTGAACCTCTTACCTGCTACTCGTCCACTTCCAAAATTTAAGGATCATCTCCCTAGATTTTCATGAAATAACATGGTCACTACGAATGAACACTTGGTGACATTTTCTAATGCCTATCACAACATAGGAGAAAATGACAACAACACTTGTATGCATTTATTTGTTAATTCCCTTGAAGGGAAAGCAACGACATATTTCTTTGATCTTCCTCCCAAGATTATTTCCACTTGGGAAGAGTTATTTTATTGGTTCAAATCTACTTATGGGCAGTCTAAGAGCCCAACCTAACAATTACGGGAGTACAATAACATTGCGTATAAAGACGATGAGTCTATCAAATCTTTCAACTTACGTTTCACCAAGTTATATAACCAGATTCCCAAACTTATTTTCCCTCGTAAACAAGCCACTTTTATGCATTACTGTAATGCTCTACCTTCCCTCTATCGTCATAGGATTGAAGAAAAATCTATTGACAATCTTGGTTCCACTCTGCATACTTGTCTATAGTATGAAGAACATCGTGAAAGAACAGGTCTTCCCAAGGGATACTCAGTTAAACAAACGAACATGTCTGCCCTCTTACAACTTCTACAAGACGTGAATAATTGAATGATAGTATGAGTGAAAGGGAAATGTCCCTTCACTTACCCCTGGGGCATCATCTTCTTCTTAACCACCCTTTAGGAATCCTAATGAAAACAAATTTCATCCTAAAGCCATCATGCCTCGCAGTTGGTGTAACTTTTGTGAGGAACACCATGAGAAAAGTAATTTTGAGGTAAAGAAGAGTGTCAGAGATAAAATCTTTGGAAAAAGGCCTGAAAATACCATTGTTATAGAATTCACAGAACCAAAGGATGTCATGATCATAAACACTAGGAATATATCATATGCTTTGAAAGTAAAATATGATCCCCCTCGCACTTCTTCTAGCCCAAGCTCATCTTCACCAGCTTCTACTATACAAGTTACTAAAAATCTTGATAGTCAAGGACTCCCTCCCCTCTTCCCTCTTACAATTAAAACATTCTCAATCAATTGGCTAATATTAAAGTCGATGCTACTCTTCTATACATGGTTGTCATCCCTCAACAACAAAAGCATCTAAAAATTTTCATGGAAGGGAAATCTTCCATCATAGCCAATCTCTCTGAAGAGGTAGACAAAGAGGAATCAACTGTAAATAAAGTAGGTGTACATATTTTAGACACCCTGTAAAAAACCCCCCATTTTTCATTTCTGTAAACGTTATGGACAAAATATCCCATTGTTGTATGGACAAAATATCCCATTGTTGTCTAATTGACGGCGGTTCGGGCCCAAACATAATGTCGAAAATTATTATGGAAGAGCTAGGCTTGTCTTGTACAAATAAAAATGCCAGAAGCATGCTCTCTTATAATAGTTTACAACAATTGACCATAGGTGAGATCAAGGAGGTGACCTTGGTTTTGTGCACGCATCCTGAAATAAGTACAACCCCTAATATTCAGGTAATTGACATGCCAGTGAGTAATTATTCAATCATCTTAGGAAGAAATTGGAAAGCCTTGACAGGTGGATACCTCTCACTCAACAAAACACACTTATCTATTCCTTGAAATGGGAAGAACATCATAGTCCTAAGGGAGGGAAGAATTTCACCTTATATAGAAAGCATCCCATGGTCTAATGTAAATTATATAGAGGACCTAGGACTATATTCCATCTTTGCAGATGAGGACAACGCTACCTTGGAACAAATCGACCTAGAGGATGGGATGTGGCATATGTACTTTAATGGTTCATGCTCTAATGAAGGAAATGGAGCTGGCATTATCTTGTACTCTCCTGTGGGTAAAATTCACAACTTTTCCTATAGGTTAGAGTTTGCTTGCGCAAACAATGTCACCGAGCTTGAAGCGTTACTACTAGGCATTGAAAATGCCTATAATTTAGGTTGTGGTCACCTTATATTTTTTGGGGACTCTGAACTTGTTGTAAGCCTTGTACGTAAGATATATTCTCCTAGCAAAAAGTTAATGAAACACTACACCCAAATTGTTTGGGTGCTTATCTCAAACTTGATATCATTCAACATCACTCATGTTAAAAGGGAATTGAACTCAATAGTTGACAGGTTAGTTGTTTTTGCAGTCTCTCCTACTCGAAAACTTCTGTCACAAAGACCTAATTGGACCTTTCAATATTTGTATCGTCCTTATATCCCTGACAATGTATAGTCATGGCAGGTCTTCCCTAGTGATGAGAGCATCTATGCTTTCATACAAAATGAACCTTATAAGCCCGAGGAGATTATATCAATGGAAGACAAAAAAATTCTGAAGGGCTTGACACCTCTAGAATGTTCATTTTCATCGAGTGATGTAGGAAACAAAGAAAAACATAAAGAAGAGGAGTCGAAAAGGAAAGTGGGTGAAACCATTTCCTCGAACATTGGGACACCCGATTCCCCAAAGAATGTTAAGATAGGTTCCCAATGTTCTGATGAAGAAAAATTGAAGTTCATTGAATTACTTCATGAATTTCAAGATGTTTTTGCTTGGTCTTATGAGGATCTTCATGGTTTTGATCATGCTCTTATACACCATGTCATTCCTATAAAGGAGGGCATAAACATGTTATGAAAAAACAAAGACCCATTAACCCTACACTGGAAGCAACTATTCGGAAGGAGTTGAAAAAAATCTTGAAAGCTAGGATAATTTTCCCTATTAAGTATTCTGAGTGGGTTTCCAATTTGTTTCCCATTCAGAAAACTCTGGTCATATTAGACTATGCATTGAATAGAGATAGCATAAAAGACCATAGAGATAGCATAGAGATAGCATAATATGAGTTTGCATCAAGTTGCAGGGTCACAGATGATGTCCTTACTTGACGGTTTATCTCGTTACAATCAAATGAAGGTAAAAAGGACAGATAAGTATAAAACCACTTTTATTACACGTTGGGGCACATTTGCTTATGAACGTATTACTTTTGTCTTATCTAATATAGGTGCCACTTTCCAAAGAGCTATGCAAATAGACTTTGACGATCTGATTAGAAAAATTATTCAGATTTATCTTGATGACTTAACTATGTATTCAAAAAACCAATCAGATCATTTTGGTCATCTTAGAAAGGTTCTCATGCGATGCAGGAAATTTGACATTTCTTTAAATCCTTCTAAGTCTATTTTCAGAGTTACCAAGGGAAATCTCCTTGGGCACATTGTCTCTGATTTAGGAATAAGCATAGATCCTGAAAGGATTGTTGCTACCCTAAATATTCTTGCTCTTACTTCCAAAAAGGAGGTTCAAGCCTTTATGGGTATTATCAACTTTGTCCGTAGGTTTGTTCCTGATTTTGTTGTAATGGTCAAACCAATTCACAATCTTCTTAAGCAAGATCGCTCCTTTTCTTGGACTGATGACGTCGAAAATGCTTTCGTAAGGATCAATAAGGCAATCAGTTCCACACCGGTTTTGGCGAAGCCGGATTTTGAGAAAGAATTTATTATATATATTGATGCCACAGAGGAAGCAGTTTATGATATCCTTGTGCAATGTGATGACCAAGTTAACGAGAAACAAGTAGATTACCTAAGTCAAAGCTTGTCAGATGATGAATTTAAATATTCTTATGATGAAAAAAATGCTTTCTCTCTTGTTAAAGCTGTTGAAAAATTTCGCTACTTTATCTTAGGTAAGCACACGCTGGTAAAAGTCCCTTTACCTGCTGTCAAGTTTTTTCTCTCATAGAATTATCTTTCAGGGCAGCTTGTACATTGGCTTTCCAAGATCCAGGAGCATGATTTAACTATCATGATTCTAAAACCATTAAGGGACGTGACTTATCTCTTCACTTAGCTCAGCGTGCAGAAGCAAGTGAAGAAATTGATGAACAAGATAGCTCTCTGTCAGCACTATTTTATATTGACAGTTAAATCCTTCCTGTAGCTAAACATCCCCGATATAAATATCTAGTGTATTACTTGCAAAATCAAAGATGTCTAGATAACTTAGATACTCATCAAAGGAGAAGGCTTCGTCTTGAATCTTCCAGATACGTCATTTTAGGACACTTCTTGTTTAGGAGATTTGTCAATGGTATGTTACTTTGTTGTGTGAATAATGAGGAAGCACAAAAAATGTTACAAGAGACTCATGGATCTTCAAATTTTGTTATTCATGTAGGAGGCCACTTTTGTGCTAAAACTATTGCTTTTAAAATTATCAGGAAAGGGTACTATTGGCCTTCAATTTTTAATCATTCTTATAATTTTTCAAGATCTTGTGACAAGTGCCAGAAGTTCACTAGGAAAGAGAATCATTCTGCCATGCCTTTACAACATGTCCTCCCCGAATTTCCTTTTTCAAAATGGGGTCTGGAATTTATTGGTCCTATTAATCCTCCATCTTCAACAGGGCAAGTTTTTATCTTGACAGCCACAGACTATTTTACAAAATGGACTGAAGTTGTCCCACTTAAGCATTCGTGGGATGAGCAGGTGATTTCTTTCCTTGAGACTAATATTTTTTCCAGATTTGGTCTTCCTTTGGAAATTATTACAGACAATGGTCTCGCTTTTATTTCTGCTAAGCTGACTCAGTTTCTAGCTAAACTAGGGGTTAAACATTTTACCTCATCATCTTATTATCCCCAAGGAAATGGGCAAGCCGAGTCTACTAACAAAAATATGGTTAGAATTATCAAGAAGCTCATTGAAGATAATCCTCATCAATGGCACACTCTCCTCACTTACACCCTTTGCGAAGATCGCACTACCACCAAGGTGAGCACTGGTTTCACTCCTTTCCAGCTTCTTTATGGTCAAGAATCCATTCTGCCTACCGATCTGGAACTTTCTTCTCTAAGGTTGATGCTACAAGTTGAATAATTAAATTTTTCCAATATCTATCAAAGGATGAATGCACTCTTGGCTTTAGAGGAACAAAGGATGTTTTCCTTGGATAATATTAAGAGAAGACAGCAAATTGTTAAATGATGTTTCAATAAAAGTGCCAAAGTTGCCAAATTTAAGGTTAATGAGAAGGTCTTGTTGTGGGATTCAACTCATGCTGATAGAGGAAGGCATTCAAAGTTCCAAAAGTTATGGCTGGGTCCTTTTAAGATCACTTTTTTCCTGGGCGCAAACTCTTATATCCTAAAGGACTTGGAAGAGTTATTGTGTTCCTATAGCACCAACAGTTCCCACTTAAAACACTATGTGGAACCAACTTGAAAGTCTAAATGTTATATAGAATTATTCTGTATTATAGTTTGTTTTATTGATTTGATTTTACTTTTATGTTATTTCTTTTTGTTGTTCATTTCTATTGTTCATTTCTATTGTTTATTTCTTTTATTGACTTTTTTTCTTGTCAGAAATAAAATTGTTGGATCAATTTTGCCACAGTGACACTATTCTGCAAGTATTATTAATCAATAACAATCAGGTTACATAGTTGTCATGATGATCCCCTTTGAAGACATCATTGAAATTGTTATCTGCTTCAGTATTGTTGTTAGATAAGATAGTTGGTTTTATTCCCTATTTCTACTTTCCTTTTCTTCCCTACGCTCCAATATTCAAAAGAGTGTTGAAAAGTCAACAAGAAACATGTGTCTAATTTACTTTTCCCTTAAATAAATTGGACAATAAATATTAATCTATTATCTCATTCCTAATTGAGTGATTTGGCGTTGTAATAAAATTATAAGTGTAGTTAAGTGAGTTAAGCTCAGTTGTACTAGTTGTAACTAAACTTGCACTAGTGAGAGTTCAATGAATTAATTATTAATTAATTCAAATCAATGAACTCACATGCAACTGAAGATTCACCACGGTTAACTACATGCATGTCAGATCCAGTGGAGACCCAGTTGAGATAACAGGTGAAAGGGACAGTTTGGCTATTAGTTTTGATTTGAGTGAAGTGAACTCATGCAATCACACATGCAGTGGATATGCTCGTGAGCATGTGCAAAACTAGACAATTCGAATTCATTGTGAGAATTCAAATTGCACGGATTGTGCAGAGGAGGCAGGTTGTTTGGAGACAGAATATTGGCACATGTATTTGTTGAGTTTTGTATGACAGTGTGAGACGATTTTATTGTACTGAGAGCTCTTGGATTAGAGTTTTGTATGAGATTGTTTCATGATCCATGATATACATAATATATGATAGTGGGGTTTTTAGCTTTACGCTTTCCCGGTAAAACTTATGTGTTATGTGTTCTTGATATTTCACTTTGTGATCGTGGTTTAATTTTCCACAAGAATATTAGTAGAAGTGATTATGTATTTAACAGTGGCATATAATTGTTAGATCAGGAGAATCGCAGGAAATACTTAATTTGTATTGAAATTTCTACATGGTATCAAAGCCACGGAGCCACGGAAGTGAGGCGCAAAAATAATAGTATTTTCACAGGTCCCATCTCTGGCATGGTGCGAACCTTAGTACTGAAAACTACACACATTTCTCGTAGTAGAAATTATCACACCCTACTCAAAGGAGAGGTGCGAACTTCATCAATATTCTCGTAGGCTGCTCAAAGGAGAGGTGAGAACCTCTCTCACCCCACTGTGCATTACAGTGAGAACTTCCTTGTGATTTTCGCAGGATATACATTGGTAGGGTGCGAACTTCCTCCAAGAGTTCATAGGATAGACACTGGTAGGGTGCGAACTTCCCTCGGGTTGCTCTCAGGTGGGGTGTGAACCTCCCAGGGCAAGAGAAATTGCAGCAATTGAGTTTTGTGATTGGATAACATTCGAATTTGTAGGACTTTCTTGGTACGACAGTTGATTCAAGATCAAAATATATTTCAATGGCTTGAGGTTGGAGTATGCACTCGAGGGCAGCGCGAACTACATTGCTTGGAAAGACAGGATGGAAGCAGTACTCGAAGACAATGGCTTGAAGGAATACATTGACAAAGATGTTCCTAAGCCGGATGCGACAGACACTGCAAATCTTGATGCATGGAAAAAGAAAGTGGCAAAGGCAAGGAGGATTCTGTTGGAAGGAGTACGAGACCACATTGTCTCAAGTCTCCATGGAAAAGCCACACCACATGCAACGTGGAAGGTTTTGACAGATCTGTTCCAGAATAGTAGTGACCATAGGAAATTGGCGCTCAAAGATAAACTCAGGAAGATCAAGATGGAGAAGGGTGACTCCATTCCAAAATATCTCACAAAGTTTGTCCAATGTCGGGATGAGCTTGGAAGTGTGGGAATAACAGTCGTTGTTGATGATTTGGTAAGCTTGGCTCTCCTAGGACTTCCCAAGAGTGTGCACAGTTATCAAGACTCTGTCAATGGAAGGGAAAAATTGCCAGATTGGGAACGACTATAGTCAGATCTAGTGCAAGAGGAGTTCAGGCGGAACACTAGAGATGGATCTTCATCAAAGCGTGATGATGAAGAGGATTGTGCTTTGACTGCCAAGGCAAGGAAATGGAAAGGGAAGAAATTCCATTCAAAATATGAGTCTAAAGTCAAGAAGCTAGATTTTTCCAAAGTGAAGTGTTTTCATTGTCACGAACATGGGCATCTCGCGACTAACTGTCCACAGAAGAGGAAGAAAAAGACGGTTGCTAGAGCTGCAACTAGTGAGGCTCTTGTCTCACAATTTGAACTTGACTTCTCTTTGATCGCATGCATGGCTTCAAGTGCATCGGGATCGGTGTGGTATTTGGATAGTGGTGCTTCCTACCACATGCTGGGAGATAAAGAGTATTTCAGTGACTTGGAGGAGAAAGATCTCAGAATGCATATAGAGATGGGCGACGATGGACGATACAGTGCGACTGGTATTGGTACCATTACCTTTCAGAGGGAGTCAGGTAAACCATTTCAATTGAAAAATGTTATGCATGTTCCAGGTCTGAAGAAAAACTTGGTCCCAGTCACAATGTTGGAGGACAGAGGCTATGATGTTGTTTTCAGTGATGGAAAATCCTACCTGCAACATAAAGCAACGATTCAAGTCAAGAAGATAGGGATTCTAGTTAAGAATATCTACATGCTGGAGGTAGATGGTTGCGGTGCCATGATGGGCAAGGCAAAAAAAGTGGTGAGCCGGGATGAGGGCGAATTGTGGCACAGGCAATTGGGCCATCTTCATCATGGAGCCTTGAAGATCATGCAGCAAATATCTACTGGACTTCCAATGGGAACACTTGCTCAGTTAGATCATTGCAAGGGGTGCACCCTAGGGAAGTATGTAAATTCCACCTTTCATGAAAAGGAGAACCATGCTTCGGTGATCCTGGAGAGAATTCACACAGACGTGTGTGGACCATTCTCGGTTGCTTCAACAGCAAAACATAGGTATTATGTTATTTTGTTTGATGACTTTTCTCATAAATGATGGATATTCTTCATGCAGAAGAAGGATCAAACATTCTCAAAGTTTTGTGAGTTTAAAGCATTGGTGGAGAAAGAGTCAGGGAAGCAAGTAAAGGCTCTAAGGAGAGGTAATGGTGGAGAATACATCTCTAACGAATTCAAAGACTTCTACAACATAGAAGGAATTCGAAGAGAACTCATAGCACCTCATAACCCACAACAAAATGGGGTTGTGGAGAGAAAGAACAGAAAGATCGTGGGTGCAACACGAGCGATGTTGCATGATCAGGGCCTACTAATGCATTTGTGGGAAAAAACATGAAATACTGCGGTTTATGTGCAAAACCGTTGTCCTCATAGAATACTTGGCATGAGTACACCTGAAGAAGCTTTCACTGGTAAGAAACCTGATGTTTCTCATTTTAAGATTTTTGGCTCATCTATTTATGTGCATGTGACCAAGGATTCCAGGAAGAAGCTGGAACCGACTGCTAAAGTTGGGATATTTGTGGGGTACACAGAAACACCCCATCATTATCATGTGTATTTTTCGAACAGTAAGATGACTGTTATGCGACGGGATATAAAATTTGATAAGGGGAAAGCCATGTGGTTGTCACTTGAGAGGGAGCTAGACTTGCATGCAGAAGAGGAACTGTTGGTTCCCAAAGATGAGTATCAAGATGTGGATCAGCCACATGAGGAGGTTCATGGAGTGGAGGAAACCACTCAAGCAGAGCCATCCATCAGAAATGGCAGAAAGCACACCACGAAAGCTGACAGATTGAGACTAGATGTTGCACAGAATGTAGGATCCCCTACTTCACA
>JASDQU010738839.1:146637-164055 GCA_032191745.1 Picea mariana
ATGTGGTTGTCGCTTGAGAGGGAGCTAGACTTGCATGCAGAAGAGGAATTGTTGGTTCCCAAAGATGAGTATCAAGATGTGGATCAGCCACATGAGGAGGTTCATGGAGTGGAGGAAACCACTCAAGCAAAGCCATCCATCAGAAATGGCAGAAAGCACACCACGGAAGCTGACAGATTGAGACTAGATGTTGCACAGAATGTAGGATCCCCTACTTCACAACGCAGACAGAGACAGTCTCCTGATCGATTTACTAGATACATGGATCTCATGAGAAAATGTATTGTGATTGAACCATCTTCCTTTCAGGAAGAAGTGCAGGATCCCACTTGGGTTGATGCTATGGTAGAGGAGTATGACTCCATTGTCAAAAACAGTGCATGGAAAATTGTCCCAAGACCGGTCGACAAATCAGTGGTAGGTTCGAGATGGATCTACAAGGTAAAGCAAGTTGTTTATGGGAGTGTGGAGAAATACAAGGCCAGGTTTATGGCCCAAGGATTCTCACAGATAGAGGAGATAGATTATGATGAGACCTTTGCACCTATCGCAATGTACTCTTCCATAAGATCCATCCTTGCACTCTCAACGTAGATGGGTTGGTGCATTCATCAAATGGATGTAAAAACTACGTTACTCAACGGGATCATTGAGGAAGAAGTGTACATTGAACAGCCAGAAGGTTTTGAGACCTTTGACAGGGAGTCACATGTGTGCAGACTCAAGAGAGCATTGTATGGGCTGAAGCAAGCACCCCGTGCTTGGTACACTCGGATAGATAGCTATTTCACGGGATTGGGCTTCACCAAAAATGAAGCGGATGCAAACCTATACCAAATTTTGGTGGAGTGTAAGCTCTTAATCATTGTGCTTTATGTTGATGATTTAATATTGATTGGTGATGAGCAGTTGATACACTCATGCAAGGAGGACTTTGCAAAGGAGTTCAGGATGAAGGATCTGGACCTTCTTCATTATTTCCTTGGATTGGAAATATGGCAACGAGATGGTGAACTTTTTGTGTCTCAAGGAAAGTATACAAGGGAGATATTGGGTAAGTTTCACATGGAGGGTTGCAAACCCATGGATGCTCCTCTTCCAGGAAATTGGAGGAAAGAGGATGCTACTTCTGGAGAGGTGGTGGATGCTACTATCTATCGACAGTTAGTAGGTTCGCTAATGTATTTAGTGAATACAAGACCGGACATTTGCTATGTGGTTAACCAGCTAAGTCAAGCGATGGTTAAATCCTACCAAACTCTTTTGGAAGGCGGGTAAGCATGTCCTAAGATATCTGAAGGGAACATCTGAATATGGATTATGGTACAGACAGACGGATGAGGTGAATTTGCATGGCTTCACGGATGCAGATTGGGCGGGCAGCCCAATGGACAAAAAGATCACATCAGGGGGGATCTTTAGTATCGGATCTACAGTTGTTTCTTGGTACAGCAGGAAACAGAGATCTGTGGCACTTAGTTCAGCGGAAGCAGAATACATGGCAGCGAGTCAATCTGCATGTGAGGCTATCTGGATGAGAAAGATCTTGGTTGGTTTGTTTGGTTCTCATTTAGATCCGACAGTGATTTATTGTGATAATCAGAGTTGCATTAAACTCTCGATTAATCCTATGTTTCATGATAGATCTAAGCATATAGATATCTGGTATCATCATCTCAGAGATTGTGTGCAACGGAAGATCATGTTGCTTCAACACATTCCTACAGAATATCAAGATGAAGACATTCTGACGAAGGCGCTCACCAGGAGCAAATTCGAATATCATAGAGACAGGATTGGGGTGAAGGATAATCCCTTTCTTGTTGAGAGGGAGTGTTGAAAAGTCAACAAGAAACACGTGTCTAATTTAATTTTCTCTTAAATAAATTGGACAATAAATATTAATCTATTATCTCATTCATAACTGAGTGATTTGACGTTGTAACAGAATTATAAGTGTAGTTAAGTGAGTTAAGCTCAGTTGTACTAGTTGTAACTAAACTTGCACTAGTGAGAGTTCAGTGAATTAATTATTAATTAATTCAAATCAATGAACTCACATGCAACTAAAGATTCACCACGATTAACTACAAGCATGTCAGATCCAGTGGAGACTCAGTTGGATAACAGGTGAAAGGGACAGTTTGTCTATCAGTTGTGATTTAAGTGAAGTGCACTCATGCAATCACACATGCAGCGGATATGCTCATGAGCATGTGCAAAACTAGGCAATTCGAATTCATTGTGAGAATTCAAATTGCAGGGATTGTGCGGAGGAGGCAGGCTATCTGGAGACAGAATATTGGCACATGTATTTGTTGAGTTTTGTATGACAGTGTGAGAGGATTGTATTGTACTGAGAGCTCTTGGATTAGAGTTTTGTATAAGATTGTTTCAAGATCCATGATATACATAATATATGATAGTGGGGTTTTTAGCTTTATGCTTTCCTGGTAAAACTTATGTGTTATGTGTTCTTGATATTTCACTTTGTGATTGTGGTTTAATTTTCCGCAAGAATATTAGTAGAAGCGATTATTTATTTAACACTGGCATATAATTGTTAGATCAAGAGAATCGCAGGAAATACTTAATTTGTATTGAAATTTATACAAAGAGCACACCAGAAAATTTTTCTCCTTGAAGTCAAGAATGCTTTCAGTATGATTAATCGAATGATTATGCATACAAGAATAAGCCCCCTCATACTTAACACTTTCCATGAGTTATTCCCAAAATCCCCTCATACCTATCAATATGTTATCAAAATCGAGCAAAAATTTAGGCACCAGAACAAACGGGAGTTCGGGTCTGAAAATCCGCAGCAACCAAAGTATGATAAAGACAGCCCTAACAAATGGCCTCTCGAAAACCAATCCAAGCCACGGGAAAATAAGGGTCACGAGAAGACAAAGAAGGACACTGGAAAGTGGTGTGATTTCCACAAAATCCCATGGCACAACACTGATGAATGTCACTCAAAACAATCATTGGTGGTTGAGATCAAAGACAATGAGTCGAACCCTGATTCAGAATCTAATTCAGAAAATAATGGAAAAAGACAGATCATTGATGTAGACCCCACTACTATTGTCGCGACCACAACAATTCAACCAGAAGAACCAACAGATCCTGAAGAGGTGGAGCATTTTTTTCATTCATGGTTGTGGGTGAAGGAGACCCTATTGCATTTTATTGTTGATAGCGGAAGCCAGAAGAACCTCATCTCAGCAAAGATCATCAAACAGTGGGGATTGTCGATAACACCACACCTGAATCTATACAACATCGAGTGGCTTCGTCGGGGGCGATATCTTCATGTCAACTAGCAGTGTCGATTTTCATACGGAATCCAACCCTTCAAGGATGAGGTATTATGTGGCGTTGCCCCACTGGATGTATGTGATGTTCTCTTGGGCGAGCCATATATGTGGAAGTGTCATGATATTTATGAGTCTCGACCTCATAGTGTCATTTTTTATCTGGGAGGTCATCTCTACAGGATACCAGATGTATTTCCAACTACTGTCCCACCTAAACAGTATCGCAAGGTATCATCTCATACTACAAAATTTAGTTTCTTCACAATCTATGAAAAAGGTGAACAAAGGGACACTGCAACCACTACAACATCGGCCCAAGCACTTTCTATCCAACAGAAGCAGGTTGACATGATTGCAGTAAAGTGAAAATATTCCTTCTGCACACAGCCATCTCATGTATCCCGACTGGTTGAACAGACTCAACCCCGCCATCAATAGGTTTGTGGAAGCCTTCAACATGCTAAGCAGCGCAACTTCTCCAGTAAGGCAAGCAGGTCATCAAGATGCAGATTCAGCAAACGATTTCCCCTCTCCCTAGGGCACTCAACGCAATGGATATCATTTTTTCATAAGGAGGGAGGATTGATCCAGGTTGATATCACTGGCCACCCACCTATTCCAACTGGCTCAAAACGGTCTTCTGGCAATTTACTATTTTTAGCAGTTTTTCAGTTCCTAACTTTCAGGGCCATTTTGAAGGTCTAAATGAATTTTTTTCGGGATCAATCACCTCAAAGAAAATTAAAGTCTCTAATTGATCCCCCAAAATGAATCTCCTTGATGATACCTTTCCAATGAGTTATCATGCACCCCCAAACATAGATAGTATGCCAAAGTTACGCCCCTGAGAAGTTGATACACCAAACTACCCAAAACGGGGTCCACAAAAATGTTGGTTTTTTATCTTCCAGGGTTAGGGTTTTGGATTTTCTTTATGTTAAAAATGCCTTTAGAGCCTCATTGTAACAATCATCTTCTTGTGAATGTGAGTATCCATCACATCTCTTCTCATAGATAAGTGTCCACCATTCTAGCGAGTATTTCTACAGTTTTGTACATTTCGCTCATTAATAAAAATTGTGTATTATTGTATCTTTGTGTTTATGGTTGCATCTCTGATATATTTATTTTATATTATTGGATATATGAGATATCTCTGTACATTTATTTATTATATTTTTGCTCTCATTTAGTGTCAAAAATAATCTGGATCAACCGCATAGCTCGAACCTCTTCTCATTGGCAACCTTCAGTACCAGGCGTTAAACATCCATATAACCATGGGATGAAACCATGGTCTAAATGGGAGATTGAATCCCAGACTCCTTTTAACAAATGTTCCTTCACCAAAACTTCTGATCTGATTTGATGTAAGAGGGTCGATCTGGTAGATCAGGTGTCAGGGTCTTCGACATGTCGGGTTTCGAGCACCCAGGTTCTAAATTGCAGCAACCAAAAAAAATGTTTCGATCCAATGTACCGGACCACTGGGATGTTGGGTCACCAGACCACTATGTAACCCGACACAACTTTTCACTCATCACTCATTTCACACGATCTATCCCACATGGATGTTGGGGCACCATGTCATCAGGATGTCAGAGCATTGGGTCGTTGACACTCAATTTAAACTCTACATCTTCACTTATTCACCTAATCCAGTTACATAATTTTCGTGCAATTATAATCCTCCATACACATGAGGGACTTTCGATCTCTCTAACAAATGGACAGTCATATCTCCTTCTTGATCACACGATATTGTTGAACCTCAGATCACCATTGACCCTTTCAGTGATCAACAGTGGATCTCCCTCTTACTGGGATACATCACTTTTACTCTAACTTTGGACCTGCAACTCCTTACTCTTGGCCTCTCTCCTCCACACTCACACACATTAAAACTTATGAATTCAACAAGATTTCACACATGGGGTTAAACAAATAAATCAAAAACTTAAAGATACACAAAATACACAGATTTCATTCAGGTCAAGCTCAACAATTACATGATAGGGCCTCTCTGGGCCAGGCCACCCTCTCGGTCTGATTTACATTGTGTTAGCCTTTATCTCACAATGTATGCAGGCTTACATATATATATCAATAAATATTATAAGGATCAAATCAATCAGATCCGATCTATTCCAGTCGCTAAAATCGCTCAAAGCAATAAACCATATCATGGATTTAGAGGAAAAGCGTGTCCTCAAGGCCACGCTTGTCTTCTGGAAGGTCCTGGATTTCAACTTTGATTTGGGGGGGGTGGGGGGGGGTTATTCTCCTGCATCAATTGGTCTTATTTATAAATTGTCTAGACCATGTTACCTCCCTCTCACCTAGGGGTAACTAGAGAAGATAATTATTCATGATCCACATTACAGCCAATGATCCCAGAAATGATGATCAACATTCTCCACAAATAGTATCTCCCCATATGCCTCTCACTCATATTTACTCATCCCATTCACTTTATCAGTAGGTTCATTTGATGATGGTGGTCTACCACACATGAGGTACATTAGTCATTGTTTCATACAAAGTGTTACATTTAATGCATTAGGCATTTAGGTGAGGATCATGGGTTGAAGTTAGATAATGAATCGCTCAAAACAACAAACCCTATCATGGATTTCAAGGAAAATCACATCCTCAAGGCCACGCTTGTCTTCTGGAAGGTCCTGGATTTCAACTTTGATTTGGGTGGGGGGGGATTTATTCTCCTGCATCAATTGGTCTTATTTATAAATTGTTTAGTCCATGTTACCCCCCTCTCACCTAGGGGTAACTAGAGGAGATAATTCTTCATGATCCACATTGTAGGCAGTGATCCCATAAACGATGATCAGCGTTCTCCACAAATAGTATCCCCTCTCCACAAATAGTATCCCCCAATATGCCTCTCACTCATCTCTGCTTAGCTCATTCACTTGATCAGCAGGTTCATTTGATGATGGTGATCTACCACACATGAGGTACATTAGTTATTGTTTCATACAAAGTGTTACATTTAATGCATTAGGAATTTAGGTGAGGATCATGGGTCGAAGTTAGATAATGAACCGTGATGCTTAGAAGTTGTGTTTTTTTTTCCTTATTTCACCTTGGTGACCATCCTATGTATCCTATTCAAGTGTTGTCACTCTTTTGGAAAAGGGGTACTACTGGAGGCCTTAATAACGGTGATGTACCATTCCCTTCCATACTTGACACTTTCCATCCATATTCCTTTCGTTGCCCTATCTTCACGAAGTGGTTATTACATGTATCCCAAAAAAGTATGTACTTTATCATCCTATGAGAAGAAGGGGCTTGAATGCCTGAGGTTGATACAACTAGTAAGAAAGAATGAAAAGAGCATATTATAAATTCAAAATGAAAAATAATAATGAGATATAAATGATAAATCAAAAGACAAGATTAGCTTGAGCTCTACCCCCTCACCATGAGGCAATCACCCCAAGTCCTAATGCATCGAATGCATATCAAAAGGAAAGGACTTAATTGAATCCCGATGTAATAAATGCATAAACCCTAAAAGGGACTTGTAAAGCAATTAATGAATATCAAAATGCAAGATAGGGGTGGAAAGAAACAATGCCCATGAAAGGGTAACTCAATACAAAAAATGGTTCCTCCACAAACATGCTCATGGAGATGAACCTCACACATGGCCTTGCATGTCTATGACACCACAACCGTGAAGTAAACCCAATGTCAAACCACTCACTCATACTTACACTTTGATGGTTTTCTCAAGAACTACTCCTATACTTAGGCACTTACACACTTGATAAGGTCTTGCGAAGGTCCTCCTATACCTAAACTTGGAAAATTGCATAAAATATTAAGTTAGTGTGAAGTTTGAATAAGATACCTAATTTGAATTGCTTACATGGTTTTTGTATTAAAATGTGACTTATTTTTTATGATTCTAATGACTCTTGTATCCATGATGGTTGGTCTCACTTGACTTCTCTGAGCCTTTCTTTGATGATGATGCACTATTTGACATGGTCCTTTGAAGTACATTGATGATGCTTCCCTTGCACTCCATGGAGGATATTGGAGCCCTGATGATGAGAGTTTGGTTGCATGATGACTTGACATGCCTCTTGACACCATTTGGCACCTCCTGGACCTGGGACGTTGCATTAATGAGCTAGGATGTTTCATGTATGGACTAATGTGTCACTAGAGGATAGGAATCCCACACTTTGGACATTGCACCCATTTAAGGGCATTAGAGTTTGGATGGATTCCATTTCCCTTGACAAAGATGGTATGCCTCTTTGGAGAGATTGTGGGGCCCTTCTCCCTCATGACATCATCATTTCTACCTTGGGTGTTGCACATTTGAGGATGATGTCGTGCTTGATTATGATTGGTTGCATGTTTGATTCGACTTAGCACTTGTGATGATGGGTTGGCACCCTTTGATGAGGAGATGTGACCTTCTTGATGAGGAGATGTGACCTTATTTATGAGGAGGCATGACTTTTGAGATAATCTACACCTTTTGGGGATGGACATGACATTTGGAGCCTTTTACACCCCATTGGGGGATGATGTCACCTTCTTGGAGATAGCTACATCCACACGTGTGGCCTTTTAGGAGGATGTTTCTCATGTTTTAGCATTGTATCTTTATTTTGGAGGCATTTTGAGGGTTGGCCTAAGACCTATCCACCTTGTATCATGGATTATTATGCTTTAGGGGCTTCCTAGAGAGGTATAGTGTGTGGTTTCCTCGTATAAATAAAGGGACCTCATTGTAAATCATAACACAACTTGTGGAGAATCACTTCTATTTGTCTTATTTACTTCTCTTCTCGATATGGATGACTTATGTGCCTTCTCTTAGAGGTGATCTTGTGGATGTTTTTCAAGTTTTGATGGATCATTTCTTGGCTAGGGTTTCATGGTGATCATTGATTTATCTAGTAAGTGTTCTTCTTAAGTCTATGTTGGTTTATTTCTTGGATGTATTAAGTGAATGTTTTATCAAAGTGATGATATTTCATATTATCTTGTATTCTTATTGAATAAACCTTCGCTTGAAACCCTAGGAAGGTTTGTAGTGGACTACCTTCCCTTGCAATCATTTTGTTGAAGCTTGTTAAAGGACACAATGATATTTCTAGGGTTTGTAGTGGACTACCCTAGTTCTATTCTTGTAGGATAAATTTATATGGTTTGTAGTGGACTACCCTATGGTTTTACCGAAGATCCATATTGATCTCTTTTTCAAAGGCTCTTAGAATACATAGGATGACCTATTAGGTTTTGTAGTGGACTAACTTGATTTTCCCTCCTAAAGGATAGACACCTGGGATTTATAGTGGACTACCCTAGGGTTTTGTCTTTAAGTCTTTCTTTCTTCTAATGGTCTCCAAGAAAGTGCATTATTTGACTCCATATGCCCAAGAGTATTGAATGACACTAGTCTCCCTCTTGGAAGTGACCTTAAACCCTAATTTATCTTTACTTTGTCAATTTTAAGATTATATTAGGACTTACCCTCAACTTCCAACCATTTCCTAGCTTGATGTCTAGGGTTTATTGGCATATTTCCCCCTTGAGATACACCTTGACATCATTTATTGCATTGCTTCTATAATTTTCAACCTACTAGGGCTTGGCATCTTGGATATTTTGAGGTTGTTTTATGCTATACATTTCAGAAAGCATTCATTATCTAAACCCTAGTTTTAGCTTGCATTTTCAGCCCTCTTTCATTGCATGCTTACCTTGTTTCAAGGGTTGTTATATTTATGCTATTGTAACTTGATATATTGTTGAAGTAATCATCCATAAATATAGTGTTTATGACAGATATAGATTTCTTCTTGATTTGTAGTGTTTGGGGCATTCCTTTTACTTGTTTAGACTTGGTTAATATCATTAATTGTTCTGAATACTTCACATATACAAATCTGAAAGCTATTTCATTAAACTGCCTTGCTCTTTCCTTGACAACTTAAATCTAATGGTGGTATACTTGAGTAACCAATAAAGGATTTCATGTACTTGATCCTTTATTGTTATATAATTCCATGAGGTCGCTAGGGAAGCCTCCCTTTTGTTGGATATCATCCTTCACTAAAATGAGGTAAGTCATTGTTAAGGTGACAATGGCAAGTACTTCCAAAAGTTACACTTGTCTTGCACCTTATGATAGCCTTTGCACAAGGGTTCTAGATATTGTGATAACAAGACCAATGGCATTCCTCTCAATAATTACATGCCATTACAACTTCACACAAGAATAACAATTCATATCATTGTTCTGACATCGTCAATGAACCCTCAAAACCATTTCCATATAATTGGCATGGATGTACCTTAATTTACACAAGTGAGGATGACTTTTGCATTCTTCTACAAGAATTGATGGTTGTCATAGACTTAAAATGTTCATATATTTACTTCCCATACAACCCATAACATCTTCCTAAGACATTGTCATTAATGGCATATACCAATATGGGGAATTCATAATCTTTACACACAACAACAACCATTAAAATTACTTATCAACATATAAAGATGAATGACAAATTATTTATCTATTATTGAAATCACTTGGGGAAAATAACTCCATAAAAGCAGTTTTACTACCATATTCCATAGGCCCCAACTTATATAGGTGTCACTCCTTAGTTGGTCAATGAAGAAACAATGGTGAATTAGAAGCTAAATCACTCTAGCATATTTTTAACCCAGCCGGCAACATAATTGGGGTTTGTTGTCTCGGGGAATTAACTTCAAGCACCTCAACCAAATCTCACTCGTTTCAAAAACCTCTTCCAACATTCAAAAGCCCAAACTTTCCCTTCATTATTGTATAGTCCCTCAATATTCTATTATGTCCAACTATATTAATGTAAGAAGAGTTTGAGCTAAAATTCTCTTGTTGGGTATTCTAGTAATGGTTTGGCAACAAGAACATGCCATCCTCAGCTCCATGGCTCTCACCAACACTAAGTCCCTTGTAGAAATAAGATATTTCCCATGAATTTTGTGTCATTAGAATATCAACTGAAGGAATAGGATAGCAGCAGGCTTATCCTCCCCAGTTTGTAGGAATGGTCCAAAATGATGCCTAAATCTCGATTCCATATTTTTTTAAGGCTCTTGCATGCCCACATGAGGTGGTTGCATGCATTCCCAAACAAGGACAAGAATCTATTTACAAGAAGATAAGTATGACAAAAATAAGGACGAGTCAAGGGATTCTCAAGCTAACACCTATCAATAAGATGGAGTATGGGTTAATTTGCATTCCCCCTTACTGCCCCCATTGCCCCTATGGTGCTCCTAGGATTTTGTTGACGTAAGTGCACATCAACTTATTAGTATTATAATATAATTTCGACTTACTTCAAATGGTAATATACTTACCACGCTCACCATGTTTGTTTCACCAGACACCATCTTGCATGTTCGATGGCTTCCCATCAATGATGGCCCTTGGCCTTTTCTTGTGCATTAGAAGCACTAACATTGACATATTTCCAAGGGTCCATGT
Organism: Picea mariana; assembly: GCA_032191745.1. Taxonomy (NCBI): domain Eukaryota; kingdom Viridiplantae; phylum Streptophyta; class Pinopsida; order Pinales; family Pinaceae; genus Picea; species Picea mariana. The sequence continues at coordinate 157,492 of JASDQU010738839.1, forward strand.
TGGAGGTATTACAAATATACTTTCTGGGTAAATCTATGAATATGTGTACCACATTTTAGTGACACGTGGCAATGAAAATTTGAAATTTTACATATTTTTTAAATTGAAGCCCTCGAAACTCATATATGCGTTGTGAATTTTGACTGTAGTTTTAAGAAATTTGTAGGGAAATGTATCGTCTTTCTAATGATATTTTTTTCAAAAACATATGCATCTCATTCAATGTGTCAAATTTCCATTCAATTAAATATTTGTCCTTGCAACTTTCCAAAAATGTTAACAAGTGACTTTTGTCCCCAACACCTAATTCAGTGTTTAGAGTGTAATTTTCAAAAAAAAAATGAGACGATCTAAAAAAAATGTAGTAGTGAACTCTTTTTTTTTGGAAAATTATATTTTTTATTATTTTTCGAAGCCGACAAATTAATATTTGAATTGAATTTTATATACCTTTGTGTTCCCAACAATTTTGTTTATCTTGTTTACGTAAAATAAAAAATAAAAAACACAATTTTAAGAAGGAAATATCCATGGAGTGCACACATATTTTTTATAATTTTTTGCATGTGTACTTTTTAAGATACTTATTTTTCTCTATAGGCCTTCACTAATTGGGAGAAAAAAAGTTTGTATAAGTTATAGAAAAAAATAAATTAAAAATATGGTGTGAAATCCAAAACGAAAAAATCATGTCATTGGACAAAGGATTGAATGACGAATCTACATACACCAAATCCACCACTTTCCATAGAAAATATGAAGGGATTTCACCTACTAAAAGTTGGGACTCTATGAAAACCTATAGAAATGGGGAAGCATTCTAGACTTTCAAGCCCTCAATCGAGGTATAAACCTTGATCGAAGGTTTTAAAATACCTCAATCAAGGGCTTAAAAATCCCTTGATCAAGGACCCACATAGGCCATTTTTATGTGCCCAACTTGACAAAAAGTGTGATTGAGATTCATTGATTCACCCTTCTATCTCTTATTTCTTTGGGGGTTGATGGAGGTAGAATGGACATCTTATGACATGAAACGGTATTTTAACTCTTTTTGGTTTAACTGTTGGTCCCCTAAACATAACAGTTGTTGCAACATTGCATTATATTAATTAATGTAGATGGCATTACTTAATGACTCTCATCCCATTAAAGTTGAGTTTGTACATTGTCAACTCTCGACCACACTTGACCACACTTGGTGCATAACTCTCACAATTATGGATATTAGAGATGATACAACAAGAGATGGAAATGGAAACTTGCATATATTTCATGTGTTCCCTTCATTACATTGAGAAATAAGTAAAATGAGAGTTATACTTTAAAAAAACTGATTACATCAAACTAATTATTGTTCCCTATGGTAATGGATATTTTATTAAACATATCAATATTGACATTTCAATGGTTGCAGTACAATATTCCAATGGCTAATTAGGATTGACCATTTCATCTCTTTCTACCGATATCTCTTAATCACTTCATCTTGATATCACTCCCTCACATGGAGATTAAGGAGAATGCATAAGAAGTTAGAAAGTATATTCAAATTATGTCCATCAATATCTCGCCTATGAGTGTGTATGACACTTTGTAAGTTGGATGTTTAGTATCTATATCATCTTTCTATATTATTTCTATATTATTCTAATTGAATGACAAACATATGCCCCCTAACCTGAAATGTAGGTATCCTAAACCCCAAACTATGTGAGAGCTAAACCAACATGAAGCACACTCAATATCTAAATCTAAAGCAAGTAAAAACTAAACCAATATGAGTCACACAGTTATTTTATAATTAGGATTCACTGCAAATTTTGCATTATCAATGCAGATTCCTTTTCTCTAAACCCCTAAGCCTTGCTCTTTTGCTTCTTCATTTCCATGATTAGTTTGTCCAAAGAACGGGGTAAAAAAAACATAAACAATGCTTGAACAATGAAAATAACACTATCATTGGAGTTTTTTTGCACAATGTAAACATATAACCCTAACTAGTATGTGAGCATACGTCACAACTTAGTTTCATTTAAATATTCATAGTGCTTGGCCTACTATGAAGGAAATTTAATTACATTATTTGTGTTCTTTCTTGCACACTTTTTAATACAAATTGATCATTGACATAGAGTAAGTGCAAATCCAAGGAGTCTAGATAAAAGGAACATGCATTTCATGATGAAATTCTACACATTAATGATTATACCAATTTTAAAATAATTATGTGACTCATGCGGAGGTTAGTTCTATGTGCTTCGCCTCATGTAGGTCTAACTCTCACTCAATTTCGGATTTGGAATACCTAAATTTATCTTTTGTAGGGCATGCATTTTCCATATCTTAGTATGTTTAATATAAATTGTCTCATTAAAGCCTAGACCTTTAGTGGACCATATATAGTCTCTTAAAGTCGCCTTTCATCTATTGATACATGTGCATTTGCACCACAAAGAACACAATAATTGGAAGACGTGTAACATTTGAATAATCAAACTCTTCCTTAAAAGGTTAAGGATTACTCTTACATATTCCTAAGTTTTGTGGATTTCACAATGTACATTCATGTCCACTTATGGTTAAAAATGACAAATTCGCAATATGGTTGTTGGTAACCATATCTTGAATAAACAAATTATTGATGTAGGAACCAATCCCATCAACAATTCACTTACATTTTGCAATTTTATATCATTGAATAATCCTTGTATCATGTGAAACTACAAAATGCAATTGAACTTGTTGATGGATTTGGTTCCTACATCAATAAACTTGTTCTACATTAATAAACTTGTTCTAAGATTCCTGGGAGAGGCCTCAGTATCTTTTACTCTTCATCTTTTAGATGATAGAAAAAATAACAATTCAGTATAAAATATGAAGGCATATGCAAAATTTATATATGATCATCTTCTCATAAGAGCAGAGTCATCATGGAAAAAAATCATATGAACATTATACGTGTTATTCTCTTAGGGGAGGGCTATGCAAAAGTGAAGGTCACTTTCATATGAAGCTAAATTTCCACTATACAAACCCAACAAATTGCAAAAGTTTCTTAATGTTGTACTAAACTTATTCATTACTTTCCATGTGAATGAGATACATGAATGAATTAATAAATAGAAGTAAACTCATCAGATAATTCTATAAAGTAACTAACCAAATGAATTAGGATACTTCGAGTTGAAAATACGTAACTTAACTAATGTTACAACTAAATCGTATGGTTAGTGCATATTTATTTAATTAAGGTTATTTTGATTTACTAAAATAGGAACATTGGTAAATGATCTGTAAATTGTCGTGGATATTCCACTAGAAGAGTTTGTCACAACAAATCTTACAATATTCTAAAAAAAAATATTATGCAGTTTATTACCTTGAATCTCAAATTCAATATTAATAGTGTAGTGCTCAAAATTGTGGAAATAACTGAAACCAAAATGAAACAAACAAACAAATAAACACACCATTCACACAAATGAACACAAGATGTGACCTGGGAAACCCAACACTGGAGAAAACCCAGCTAGAAGGTGAGGCATATGCTTTGGTCTCTTTTTTCTCGGTTATGAAATGCAAGTGCAAAGAAATGGGCACTCACTATGGACTTTTTCATGGACACTAAGACCTAAATGATTGTTACAAAATCTTCTACCTCATTTTTTATGCTTCAATATACCATTCCTAGTTGCTCTACTCAACTATGGAACAATAACAATACCAAAAGATTGGAACCCCTTCCTTTCCTAGCGGCCCAATATTTAGCATAGACTAGTTGTCTAGGGTTAGGGTTAGGGTTTTTGCATGCCTCAACCCTCAATTAATGTTACATTTTGGACCCTCTATAATCTTCTTATGAATCCACACGTGACTATCCCCACAAGTATAAGTAATGGGGGTTGACGTGGCATCCACTCAATACCATAGTGGTCAACAAGGTAGGTCAATTTGCAGGAGGCATAACTTTCGCGTACGAACTCCAATTAAAGTGATTTTTTCACCATTGGAAATATTTGGGTGTGTCGAATAGTTTCGAGGGGCTGGGAGCTAAGCTCACAAAATTTTGATCCAAAAAAGTGTTGTTTGATGCCTCAAACTAGGTTTGGAAGGTTCTAGACCCCAAATCACCAAACTGGGACATGCCCCTTAAATGGGCCATACAATCCAATTCCTCCAATTTTTCCACCCACAAAGTACCAAGATAAATGGCAAACCATGTAATGATCCATTTTGGATCATACCTCCCCATTTAGGGAGGATTTTGATCCCAACATTGTAATCTTGGATATGGGTGGCCTTAAAAGCATGTCTACCAACTTCTTAGTGTTTCCCTACTTATGTTTGATGACTAGATGAAACCACAGCAAAAAACCCATCCACTTGTAGTGTCTAGTTTTTTGAAGCTTCCTTTGGGTCGACAAATACTGCAGTAGTTGGTGATTAGTGTGGATAATGGTTTCCTTTCCCATCAGATAGTGCTTCAACTTCTTAACAACTTGAACTGGAGCATAGAGTTCCTTATCGTACTTAGGGTATTTCAAGACTCCACCATGAAAAATTTCAGAATGACAGTAGTGTAGCTTACCTTCCTGCATCAAGACCACTCCCATAGCATATCCACTTGTATTCGCCTCCACTTCAAAAGAATTCTACAAATTAGGCAATACAAGAATTGATGCTTGACCAATATTTTGTTTCATCTCATCGAAATATTTATATTGATTATTCCCCCTATGGAAACTCTTACCATTGGTTATTATGGAATGAAGTGGCACAACTACATATGAAAATGATGTTATAAGATTACCTAGGTACTATATTCCCCCAACAAAGCTACTAACTTTGGTGACATTAGAAGGAACTAGCCATTAGAGGACGACCTTCATCTTCACAGGATCCATCTTGAGTTCCTCTCCACCAATGACATACTCCAAGTACACCAATGACTGTTGAACAAACCCATATTTCTTAAGGTTAGCCAACAACTGATGTTTTTTCAGAGTCTTTGAGATATGCTCTTTCCAGGTAGAAATATAAACCAATATATCATCTAAGTATACTATCAAAAATGAATTTAGAAAGAGATGCAATACATCATTCATCAAACGCATAAATGTAGCTAGTGCATTACATAAACCAAAAGGCATTCTCATCCATTCATATAGACCTTGCCTTGTCTTGAAGGTGGTCTTCCAAGTGTTTTCTTCCTTAATTTGTACCTGGTGGTATTCCAATTTGAGATCCATATTGGTGAAGTACTTGGCATGTTGCAAATGATCTAACAAATCATCAACCCTGGGAAGAAGGTACAGCTTCTTGAGGGAAATCTTGTTTAAATCTATGTATTCGATATGCATTCACCAAGTCCCACCCTTCTTAAGTACTATGATGATAGGTGACCCATAAGATGATGTGCTTGATCAAATTAATCCCTACTTATGCAGCTACTACAATTATTTCTTCACTTCATCTGCTCCCAAGACAAACCATCTGTACAGCCCAATATTTGGCAATCAAGAGTCAGGCAAAAACTGCATTTCGTGTTTCTTCCCTCTTAGGTGGTAACCCTTCAGGTTCCTGAAACACTTCTCTCTATGCCTACAACAACAAATCCAACTAACATTTCTTCTCTTTAATACATCCTCCATAGATACCTTTACCTTTACCGGTTCATCACTTGATCAATTCTCTCTTAAGAAAAGTAATACAAACTTCCTACTACAATTGATCAATATATTGTCTTGGTTTTCACTTACTAGTGAGATCTTAGATTTACCTTTGTGGGCATTGATGTCCCTTGCTTGGATTCGTCCTCAAGGCCATCTCAAGGTCTTTGGTCTTAGACCATAAAAGATAAATACTTTTCCACCATCTCTTTAAAGGATTGGATTCAAACCCCAAAAATAAAAGTTTTGAACTCCTCAATCATTTGGAAAGCCATTGTCTCAACTTTTCCACTGATTGGGAATTTGTTGATCTAGAGAGTTTACAAAGAAGATAGGGTCCATATCGGCCTAGACCCATGGATTGGGAGCAAGGAGGCACATAGGCTACCACTTTCTCTCATACAAGATTCAAGAGCCAAAGGATACTATACTCTGGGAACCAAATTGTTAGAGGCCCAATGGTAAACAATCATCATCAACAGTGGCCATTGATCTAGTGGTGGAAATCCATTTGGAATTTCAAATTCCCAGCAAAAGAGAGAATCTTCATGTGGCTTCTCCTCAATAACAAGTCTCTTACTTGGTATATTTTACAAAAAATGCATTTCGAAGGTCTTGGTAGATTTTGCCTATGTGAAGATAATATAGAAACAAATTTGCATATTATCCTCTCCTACCCATTCTCAAAGCAAGTTTGGAAGAAAATTGAAGGGTTAAATAGACTCCATAACCCTTGGCAAGGAGTCTCCACAAAAGAAGATTTAAAAAAATGGTATCGAAATAGGATCACTAAAGCTTTCAGAGTCCTTCCTCACTCTAGCATGGGGAATTTCCATGGCCATAAATGCCAAGATTTTTTAGGGAAATGACATTTTTCCCTTGAAGTGTG